>JADRCC010567932.1:0-16475 GCA_019843855.1 Hylomyscus alleni
TTATTCGATACTAGAATGGCTACTCCAGTTTGTTTCTTGGGACCATTTGGAAAATTGTTTTCCAGCCCTTTACTCTGTTTTTGTGTCTGTTTTTTGTGATTGTTGCTTCCTGTTACTTTTGTTTTTATAGGTGGAATTATGTTTGTGTAGCTATCTTATTTTACATTTGTTGAAAGATTATGTTCTTGCTTTTTCTAAGGTGTAGTTTCCATTCTTATGTTGGAGTTTCCCATCTATTATCCTTTGTAGAACTGGATTTGTGGAAGATATTGTGTAAATTTGTTTTTGTCATAGAATATCTTGGTTTCTCCATTTATGTTTATTGAGAGTTTTGCTGGGTATAGTAACCTGGGCTGACATTTGTGTTCTCTTAGTGTCTGTATGACATCTGTTCAGGATTTTCTAGCTTCTATAGTCTCTGGTAAGAAGTCTGATGTAATTCTGATAGCCTTTATATGTTACTTGACCTTTTTCTCTTACTGATTTTAATATTCTTTCTTTATTTTCTGCATTTGACTATTATGTGATGGGAAGAATTTCTTTCCTGTTCCAATCTAATTGGATTTCTGTTGGCTTCTTGTATATTTATGGGCATCTTTTTCTGATCTTTTTTCTAGGTTTTCTGTCTCCAGGGTTTTCTCCCTTTGTTGTTTCTTTATTGTTTCTATTTCCATTTTTATGTCCTAGATGGTTTTGTTCAATTCCTTCTCCTATTTGGTTGTGTTTTCCTGTACTTTAAGGGATTTTTTTGTGTATCCCCTTTAAGGGTATCTACCTGTTTACCTGTGTTCTCCTGTATTTCTTTAAGGGAATTATTTATGTCCTTCTTAAAGTCCTCTATCATCATCACAAGATGTGATTTTTAAATCAGAGTCCTGCTTTTCTGGTGTGTTGTGGTACCCAGAGTTCACTGTGGTGGGAGAACTGGGCTCTGATGATTCCAAGTAGCCTTGGTTTCTGTTGCTTACCCTTGTATTATCTTGCCCTTGCCTCTTGCCATCTGGATATGTCTGGTGTTAGCTGTTCTTGCTGTCTCAGACTGTGGCTTGTCCTTCCTGCATGCCTGTGTGTCAGTATTCATGGGAGACCAGTTCTGTCCTGGAGGAATTTGGGTATGGAGAGCTGTGTCACAGGGTTGGCTCCAGGGTGTAGACTGAAACCAGAAGGATCCTGTCCCCAGCTGTTCCTTTGTTCCTGTGTTCTGATGGCTCTGGGAGGGTCCCTCTTGGGCCAGGAATTTGAGCAATGGTTTCTTACCTGTCCTCACAGTTATGTCAGTACTCCTGGGAGACTAGCTCTTTTCAGGTGGTATTTGGTATGGAGAGCTGTGGCACAGGGTCAGCTCTGAATGGCTTTCCACAGATGGAAACCTGAAGGATCCTATCCCCATGCTGCTCCTTGACTCCTTTGTCCTGAGGGCTCCAGCTAGGTCCCTCTGAGCAGAAGTGGTGGTCTTACTTGTGCTCACAGATGTGTCAGCACTCCTGGGAGACCAGCTCTCTTGGTGGTATTTGGGTATGGAGATCTGGGGCACAGGATTAGCTCTAGGCACAAATCATCATTTTGCTTCTTAAGACAAGATCTCATGTAGTTCAGGTTGTCCTCAAAATTACTCTAAGGCCAAAGATGACCTTGAAGTCTTCCACATCCTGAGTTCTGGAATTATCCGTTTCGGGCCTGTTTTTAAATGCATATAACTTTAAGAACATAATCCTAGGTCAAGAGAATAAACAATTTTAATTTTAGTAAGCATAAGAAAATTTCTCTTGCTGGTTTTCTTACCAAGTTCCTTTCCTGACCATATTGTTTCAGGATCTAACTGTGATTTTTCTCACCACCATGTTGAGTGTTTTAACTAATCTTTCTATTCCCAACTGATAGCAGGACACAGGATTTTGCTCTGATCTGAACTTAATTATGCCTTTCTTTGTAGAATGAGGAGGCTTGTTAAATTATCATAATCACCTCAGGAGTGAGTTTTTGAGACAATGTATGTTACTATGTCGAGCTTAGTACATGTCTGTGCATGTTTGAAGCTCTATGGTTCACAGCTTACACATTTGGGAGTTTGTTTTCTTTTCCTTGTTCACCATGAAAATATTTTAAATGATAGAGCTGAGGGTTTATTGGTTTCTTGTTTCTTTTATTTCATGGTTATCATAAAATGCACAAAGTTTGTCAGGAATATTCCCCCACCTATTGATTTTCTTTTCAGCGAAAACTATACTAAGGAAATGTAAGAAAGAAAATTATTTTTTGCTTGCCTACAGAAATTCAAAGACTGCTGGTAAATGGTAAGGTTAGAAAGCACAATTCCCAAAGCAGGAAAATTGGATGTTTAGGTTCTGGTTTAAATTAGAAATGTCTTTTCTTGTTATATAAATTATCAGATAGCTATAGATATAGAAGTAAAATATCTAAAGGTTAATGTATTAGTTATTAAGGAATTAAGCACAGATATGTGACTTCTTTCTCCTTAAGCGAAATTTAAATTGAAGAAAATTTTGATACTTAAGACATGATACTATTAACATTATTCTTCTGCTTGAGATTAAGAATAAGTAAACAGATGCATCTCTAGTTAGGTAAAGAATGGAGGACATTTCCTGTTTAAAATCTAAATCATAAAATGCCAGCAAATATGTACATGGTTATTCATATGAATCTTTTCATAGAGATGAGCTGTTATTTATGAGTCGATATTTCTATTTATAATCTAAACTTCTGTCGATCTTCTGAAAACTCTTATCACACTTCATTCTGAATTAGAGAACATGCAATGACAGAAACTGAATGGACGATTTTTGCTGGGCATGCCACTGCCACATTAGGCTGGTAAGCAATGCAGTTTCTTGCTGTCCTTGTTCTCTGCATAGTGGTAATATTTTTCTTGCTTTTAGATATAACCTATTTCTAGGTAACCTTTCCTAACCTAGGAGTTTAAAAACTGAGTAGTGAATGAGTAGCTTCATTTTGATGGACAGAAGGAGTTGGCTTCTTCAACCACCTTGCTTGACTTTAATCTTTTTTACTCTAATATTTTAATTGATCTTTATTCGGCAGATAACCCATCCTCTTTTCCAAAGCATGAACAATAAATACTGGTTTGAAAGCGCTTGTGAGTGAAGTTTCCAGGTACATAGAGCTTGCTTTGGAAATAGCTTTTCTTCATACACATTAGGAAGATACATAATGTGAACAATCCCCTCTGTGTTGTGGATCTGTTTCCTCCAAATCAAAACATACATCCCTGGAATAAAATGAGATCATCATATTCATGATACAAAATGTACAAGAAATGGGAAATGTAAGAAATTTCAAAGGAATTTCCTAAAACCAGATGCATAAGGCATCTTCCACTGATTATAAAAGCGGTAAGAATTGCCAAAGACAGAAGCAATGCCCATCAGCCATGTGGCAGGCAGCTCCAGAGACTCAGCTTTCTTGAGTCATAATCCATGGTGGGGGAGGCTTCTCAGGTTGCACTATCTCTGCGTCTCTGATGCTCAAATTCACTGGCTCACAATGCTAGATTCAGGTGTAATAATTTCTTCTGACTCTGTGGTACCCCATCTGGAGAAATATATGTTTGTTTGTATCTCTCCAGGAAGTCACATGACAGATGATTTTAGACTTGTAATACATTTTTGGAAAAATAAAGCAGCATGTCTTCAAGATATTGAACTAAGGTGGTATCTATGGCAACAGGGAAAAAATGAGAGACAAGAAACTTATAGCCACTTCTAACAAATGCCAGAAGTTTAGGGAAGAGATCAGCAAGCAGATAGTGAGATAGTCCACTTCAGGCTCTGGTAGATAATTCTTTCTGCAAGGCTTGTTAGAAAAAGGAACGTATGCACTGGGTGATAATCATTGGATAGGGACAAAACATGACCGACTTATACATGTAAGTAAGAATATGCCTGTCTTACGATAATTTTGAAAGTGTTTGTTCTTTACTCTTCTGGAGAACATAATTTCTAACGATAAGTATGTGTAATTGTATATACACTTTGGTTAGAATAAACAATTATTTAAAAAATTAACACATCTCTGGCCTGACAAGTGTCACCCCTCCTAGATTTCTAGAAACAATGAATTCCAAATCCTTTACCTTTTTGTAAATCTGTTAAAGTGTATTGATGTCCTTCTGTTGTCTTCTTCTGACTTTTGAGTTTTGCACACTGTTAATTTTCCACTGTGAAGCAGACTTGAGTCACAGTCACTTATATTTCCTATCTCTCCTCCACCTCTTCGCCAAGGTTACACCATGACTCATTATTCATTTCTCAGCTGTAGTCTATTGTATTTGTATAATATCATCCCTGTTCTGCTCATTCGATTGTCCCTGATGATAATAGCATCTACTTTTTGTATTTTTTCTAATAACCTACTAATTATCAAAACATTCCTCCCCATTGCCTGATTCCCACTAAGCTAATTCAAACATGATATACACTAAACACAATTTTCAAAAATGATATATTCATGGGCTTGCTCATGTACCTCAGTAGAAAATGGTGATTGATAAGGATTTTTTGAAAGATTTCTCCTGGTATTGTCTTACATCAGAAGGCTTCCCAGGATCTTGAATCTATTCACTGTTTATGTCCTGAAAAAGAGAACAAGGGTGCTCCAATTTTAAGACTACACTTCAGAAGATGTCCTCAATCTACTCTGAAGTGTAAATGACAGTTTGCCGAATAAATTTCTAAATTAGAATCCATTTTCTCGGCAGAGATTTTCAAAGTAATTTTTATCTTATTTTCCCCTAATGTTCTGAAATTTTAAAATAGTATACTTGGGTCGAAGGCTGCTTTTACTATATGTCAGTCACATTGTGGGCGTTATTTAAAGTAGAAACACCATTCTCAGTGCTGAGAATATCAGTGAATTATTTTCCTGACATCCTGATCTCAGATTTTGTTGCTTTTCCCTCTGGCTCGCCTTAGATGCTGTATTTCCTGTATCTAATATTATCTTTTCTCTCTTTCATTTAGTTCACTAACTTTTCTGGAAGAAACATTCAACCTTTCAAACCATCCTCCTAAATACTTTACTTCTATTCTCTTTTCTTATTCTTTGACCTTATTTTACATTCCAGTCGTTATTCCCCCTCCCAGTCTACCCTTCAACTGTTCCTCAGCCCATTCCTCCCCCAGGCACCCTGCCCCTGTCTCCAAGAGGATGTCCCCACCCCACTACCACCCAAACCCTACCAGACCTCCCCATTCTCAGTGCCTCAAGTCTCTTGAGGAGTAGATGCATCTTCTCTTACTAAGTATGGACCAGTAAGTACCAGGCAGTCCTCTGATGTGTATGTGTCAAGGGACCCCATATCAGCTAGTGTATGTTGCCTGGTTGGTGGCTCAGTGTCTGCAAGATCTCGGGTGTCCAGGTTAGTTGAGACTGTTGGTCTTCCCATGGTGTTGCCCTCCTCCTCAGCTTCTTCTAGTTTTTCCCTAATTCAACCATAGGGGTCCCCAACTTCAGTCCAGTGGTTGGGTGTAAGTATCTGCATCTGACTCTTTCAGCTACTTGTTGGGCTTCTTGGAGGGCAGCCATGCTAGGCTCCTGTTTGTAAGCACACCATAGCATTAGTAATAGTGTCAGGACTTGGAGCCTCCCCTTGCAATAGATCCCAAGTTGGACCACTCACCGAACCTCCTTTCCCTCGGTCTCATCTCTATTTTTGTCCCTACATTTCTTTTAAACGGGAATAACTGTGGCTCAGAGTTTTTTTGTATGTGGGATGTCAACCCCATCCCTCTATGATGTCCTGTCTTTCTCCTGCAGATGGACTCTACGAGTTACCTTTCCCCCACTGTTGGGTATTTCACCTAAGGTCCCTCCGTCTGAGTCCTGAGAGTCTCCCACCTCCCAGGTCTCTGGTGTATTCTAGAGGATCACTCATTCCTGGATGCCTGTTTCCATTCATTCTGCTTCTTCCTCGGGCCTTTATTCATGTTCCCCCCCCCACAATACCTGATCATGTTCCCCTTTCTACCCCCAGTCCCCTCTCTAGCCAGCTCCCTCCTTCTCTCTGCCCCCTTTGATTGCTTTCTTCTCCCTCCCAAGTGGGATTGAGGCATCCTCATTTGGGCCCCTTGTCTTCTTGAGTTCTGTGGATTATATCCTAGGTTTTCTGTACCTTTTTTTGGCTAATATCGACTTATCAGTGAGTACATACCATGCATGACCTTTGGGGTCTGATTTGCCTCACTCAAGATGATATTTTCTACTTTCGTCTATCTACCTGCAAAGCTCATGATAGCCCCATTCTTAATAGCTGAGTAGGATTCCATTGTATAAATGAACTAGAGTTTCTGTATCCACTCTTCTGTTGTGGGACAACTGGATTGCTTCCCACCTCTGGCTATCACAAATAATGTCGCTAAGAACATAGTGGAACACATGCCCCTGTGGCATTGGAGGGCATCTTCTGGGTATATGCCCAAGAGTGGTATTCAGATAGATCTATCTCCAATTTTCTGAGGAACCTCCAGATTGATCTCCAGAGTGGTTGTATGAGTTTGCAATCCTATCAGCAAGGGAGGAGTGTTCTTCTTTCTCCAAATTCTAGCCAATATATGCTGTCACCTGAGTTTTTGATCTTAGTCATTCTGATTGGTGTAGGGTGGAATCTCAAGGTCACTTTGATTGGCGTTTCCCTGGACCTCATGAAACAGAAAAGCTTCTGTAAGGCCAAGGACATAGTCAATAGGACAAATTGGCAACCCACAAACTGGGAAAAATCAATCTTCACCAACCCCACATCTGACAGAGGGCTAATATGCAAAATGTATAAAGAAATCAAGAAACTAACCTCCGAAAAAAGCAAACAACCCAATTAAAAATGGAGGAAAGAACTAAATATGCAATTCACAATAGAGGAATCTCGAATGGCTGAGAAGCACTTAAAGAAGTGTTCAAAGTCCTTAGTGATCAGGGAAATGCACTTCTGTTCTTTTACATGTTTGGATTTATAAGCACTCTGATATGACTCTACTTGCTCTATTCTGTTCACACTTTTTTTTCTTTTCTGGTAACAATGTACATTCTTGTTCCTGAGTTTTTGACCATAACTGGCTCTCAGCGGTTTTGTTCTTACTACTCTTTAGTTCCTCTTTCTCCAATTTTACACTGAGGAAAAATTTAGGTGTATATTGTTTTTGTTAGAAGTTTTTCTGACATGCCTGGGAATTCTTGATTTTCAAGTCTATGATTACTAAGTAAGAAATCACAAAATCTATATCTAGTGGAGGCAGGTGGGTGTTACAGGTGCGAATTCTTTTCATGTTTACTCATTTAATCAATGGAGGATACTCAATCTCTTCTTGTGGGGACTAGACAGATTCACCAAAAAAAAGTACATTTAGTCTTGTATTTGACAATGTGGAAGCCCATCAAGAGGTTTTTCTGTTTACATGCTACTTTCTCCCTGTATACAGGGGAGAAGAAGCCATCACTGGGTAAGAACAGCAGAAGTTTCCTAAGCACCCCAGCAGAACTCTCCTCTCCAGGTCAGTTCTCATTTGCTCCTCCATTTCTAGTCTAAGCAACGTCTATCTAGTACCTGCAGCTCAACCACTGTTCAGAGGTCTCTGTGTAAAAAGTAGTTGGTTTCCATCTTTCTTTTTTTTAATCAGTCATTTTTAAATTAATTTTTTTATTGGTTATTTTCTTTATTCACATTGCAAATGTTATCTCCTTTCCCTGTTTCCCTCTCTCCCGGAAACACTCTATCACATCCTCCTCTCCCTGTTTCTATGACAGTGTTCCTCGACCCACCCACTCCCACTTCCCCCCCCCCTTGATTCTCCTACACTGGAGCAGCCTTCATAGAATGAAGGACCTCTCCTTCCATTGGTATATGACATTGGTACAGCTACATATGCAGCTGAAGCCATGGGTACTTCTTTGTTGATGGCTTAGTCCCTGGGACTTGTGGGGGGTCTGATTGGTTGATACTGTTGTTCTTCCTATGGAGTTGGAAACCCCTTTAATTCCTTCAGTCCCTTCTCTAACTCCTCTATTAGGGAACCTGCACTCTGTCCAATGGTTGGCTGCTAACATCTGCCTCTCTGTTTATAAGGCCCTGGCAGGGCCTCTCAGGAGACAGCCATCACTTTTTGGCATCCACAATAATGTCTGGGTTTGGTCTCTCTTGATTGGTTTGGCTTTCTAAGATTTTCTCAGTCAGTAACCACTCTTCTTGCTGCACTTTTGTTTCTAAACTTTTCTCATTTCATCAATAATGTCTCCCCATTCAATCTCTTTGAGACAATATTTACAGCCCCCAAATACCTTACCAGTCATCCTGTTACATTCATCTGAGAAAGGAAAGACTAATACATGAACAGTATACACAGTATGTTTAACTTTCCAAATTATACTATATAATACAGTATTGTTTCTTAAACTTTTAAATTAATATTGAGCTTGAATTTGCCTATTTAATTGCAATTTCAAATCACTAAATTGTCAAAAAAGATCCAGTGTTTTTAATTAATGAAAGGAAATATAGTTAGATAGTAGAGAATACAGATATACTTTAAAATAATTTTGACAAGATACTGAATTCAACCTTTGACCTGGAGCTTGGGTGAACTGGTCAGCCCTAATACATCCATATTTATGTGTAACTGAAATTATATAGAATGTTCATGTTATATTTATGTATTTAGTGATACATATATGGTAGATAGAAGATAGGTAGATGACAGATGATAAATTTATAAATAGATAATAGATGATAGATTTATAGGTGATAGACAGATTCATAGGTGATAGACAATAGATTCATAGATGATAGACAGACAAATAATAGATATAGATAGATGTATAGATAAATAGATAATTGATAGACAGATAGATAAATAGATAACAGCTAAGGGAAAAGAGGTCCTGAGCAAGATGAGGAGTATGTGGGAGATGAGAGGGAGGAAACAAAAGAGGAAAATGATGTAGCAATATTATAATCTCAAAAATGTTTTAAAGGTTTTCAAATTAGTAATCATACATTGTTCTTATGATAATAGGAATTATGAATAAACCCTATGTTCATAATCATGAATATCATGAATGCAAAATGAAAAATATAAAAAAGACTGAGGTTAATAAAGTGTTGAAAATATAACAAATATGTAACCTAAAAATAATGCTCCAATAAATGTTGCACTCTTGAATCCTACCTTTTGGAATCAGTACTAGAGTTTATTTTCTGCTTTGAAAAAATGTTAAGACTCAAAAAATATAGCAGAAGATCAAATATTTGGAGCACTCAAATGTTTACTAGTCACAAATTCTTATTAATTCTACTAACTCATGTCTGTATAATTTTTAGATACATGCACACCTAACTCACAAAATTATTCAGAGACTAGTATTCATAAAGACCACTCACTTTGTAAATAAGAATTGTACCTTGTCTCTCAAATGGACAGCTTGATTTCCATCTTATTCATTTGAGAACACTTTGGAACAAGTTGTGGAATATCCTTCTTAAAAAGAATTCTTATGTCACCTCTATATCACAGGTGATAAACTAGGAGGCCATGAGTTTTTAAACAAGCTGCAAGATTTCATGAAATGCCCTAAACATCAAACAAACTGTTTTCCTATGATTACCTTATCTGTGCCTTCCAGGCAAAGACCTCGCACTAGCAGGGTTATCAAAACACGGTGGAGGGCTAAAGAGGAAACAGCCCTTGCCTGGGCTGTGAAAGCTGGTCTCTGGAAGGTCTGATTTACATGCTGGTGGCCAAGATCCAGGGATTATTTTCTACAGCTCCCATCAATCAATATTAAGTGATATTGAGTGTTTATACAGCAGTAATGTCAGGATTCATAGCCAATGTATTTAGTGTTTTTAAAAGTAACTCTTCTCCCACACCACAATTAAACTAAGCACTAAACTAAGTAAATACCCTACAAGAATGTCTGAGCAAATGATGTGTGTTAGTATCTGTTGGGTAACAACCATTGTTTACCAATAGTGGGACATTTGTCCTCTTCATGAATAATTTAGAGTCATAGTCCTGCATAATCTTTAGATTGGTGGCCTAGGTAGTTCATAAGTGACTTGCAGTGGCATTATAACCATGAATCTGGAATCAAAGGAAATGATGCCTTGAAAGAAGTACATTATCTCTGTGCTTAGAGAAGATTGGAAACCACCTGTATGTAAATGGAAAAACTGTATTACTTACAATTCTTTTAATTGCATATCTTAAAAATCCTGTTAAAATTGGCTTAGGAAGAGAAGGGACACAACATAGATGAATTATTTATCTATTTTTTTTTCTGGGTTGGCTTCAATCTCAGGAGGATTTTTCACACACAGTACCAAAGATGTATCTTTCTCTGCAGACATAAAAATCCCCAATCCTAAAATATAAAGTGGCAGCATGTCTACACTGCAAGACTCACATGACTCCCCAGGCGATTCTAGATGACTCTTGGTTTCTGGTTCCATGCTTGTGATACTAACTTCCTGGAGGAAGTGAGTGCAGATGGATGGATTTGGTCAATATTCCCTGGAGACAAAAGCACAGTAATGGAAGACATCACTAGATAAATAGAAATGAAAACTAATAGATATTTATTGAGGTCTAATTAATTCTTCTTTGGTGGAGAAACTATAATAAGTTCATAATTTCAACAAAGTTTCTAACAGAATGACTTCAATAATAATTTTTAAGAAGGTTACTTACGTGGGTTATCCATTCAGGCACAGATGTTTTACATATTTACTTAAAAGTTAGAACCCATTTTGTTCTGCCGTATTACAAGTATCTATCCAGATGGTGTTTCTTTCCTTTCTAATTGCTGATAAAGATGATCAGTTAAAGCCAAAACTTTCAAAGACATGATCAAAACTTTTTCAGAAAGAAAAGTCTGGAAGTTGTAGCAATCACAATGCAGACTGCAAGCTATTCACTGCCGTGCTTAGAAAGTCACAGACTGCCACGGCAAATTGAGCCACTTTGGTACTGGAAACTACATGGAGGTATCAATTTGAACCTCTACCTGAGCTACCGGAGACATGAGCCATAGAAATCATTTCAGAATCAATGTGTTTTAAATGTGTCACATGAAATCCGGATGTTCAAATGGCATTTCCAGTAAGAATCTTGAGAACTAAAAATTAGGACATTGACATTTTTTTCTTAGGCCACCATTAGAATTATGCGGCTGTTCTGAATGCCTACTATTTTAACCTAGATAAATTTCTATTTGATGGCCTTCTTTTGCTAGTCACAAGATGATATCAATCAAGTAGTCACAGATAGCTTCATCCTAGGATACTCCAGTTTAGAGTAGACATAGCCCACATGTGAATGCTCAGGGAAGGTGCTGTTTGTGTTGTCTAGGTTCTCATAAGATTGGATTGCTTGGATCCCTTGTGATCTTCTGACAAATGGAACAAAGACAATGCAAGTAGACTCAGAGGCTGAAAGTTAGACCAAGTGGAAGCTGGGTTCTGCTTCTCTGATAAGAAGTTGAGAATATGCTTAAAATATGTGCAGGATAACTGATGAAACATAAAAATTTATAAATTAAAAAATTATAAATTTTATATATTTTTAAATAAAAATTTTATGAAATTTTTAAAAAATATAAATATATGAAATTTATAAAAATAGATCCTAATATTTTGACTATAGATTAACCAACAGCCATATTTAAAAAATAAGATTCCCTAGAATGTTCTAACACCAGGGTAGCTATATCTTAATACTACCTTAAACATAGAAAATAAAAATCACTTTATATTTGAGAATACTCAGATTCTCTGTCAGCAACTGCATTATTTGCTGGTCATGCTCTCCTACACTCTTTTGTGAAAAAGAAATAGCACAAGCATTGAAAATTATTTGAACTGCTCTTTAGAACATGAACTCCATGTATTCAAAATATTGATTTTCATGCTGAAATTTAAGCAGTGTGGACTTTTTAAAGCAATTGCTTCTATTGTGCAGGTTTTTGTAGGGCCTCAACCAGCCACTGCTCTGAGAGGTGATCAGAGTCTGCTCTTAGCTCAGTTATCGGCATACATCACTTAAGCATGGGTAGAGATGATGGGCAGGGACAACCAGTTCCAGGCTCCAGGTGACCACATTATCAGAGTAAAGTCTTTAGTTTAGTTTTGTTGACCCTTCTCTTGACCACATGATTCTTTTAAATTTGGAAAGCAAGAGAAATAGTCTTCCCTAGGGAAAAGCATAGTGTTTGGTTATTCAATGCCAAATGGTCAGCCCTGAAAACATACCTAGAAGTAACATTATACAGACTGAGCAAGTTATATTTAGAAGAAAAATATATGTATATATGTGTGCATACCTGCATGTGATAAGAACTGATGAAAAAAAAAAAACTCAGAGAAATACTCTGAGTTAGAAAGAGGACAGACATATAAGAGCATTTGGAGTGATGTAAGGAAAAGGAAGAATGTGTTATTTACATTAGAACCTCAAAAATAAAATGAAAAATAATTACTGATTTGTGGATTAATAGGGCAAAAAAATACTATAATAAAAGACAATCTCCAGAGGACAATCAATAAATCAACATTGACCTCCCTTATCGACTGCAGAAAATAAACTTCTTATCTAGAAAGCAGCTGGTAACTACAATGAATTAGTTACTAGAAACCAATTAGAAACTAATTAGAATTGAAAATATTAAAATATACAGAAAGCAAAGCATTATAATGGTAACATAATGTGTTATAAAACTGTCCAGTATAAGTAAGACCAATTATGAAAAGGATAGAAATTTAGTTTTTAATTTGAGTACTTGGGAATTGATAGGATATTGATAGTAAATGTGCCAAAGTTCCTCATGGAGAGAGAGAACTAATCAAGCAAAAACATGGGGGCCAGATGAGGGAACCAGTGTTTAAGAGGAGGAGTTACCTTGGAATAGAAACTTTGCATGACAAAAAAGTAGATTACCTTGAAAGGTATATAAAAACTAAATGCCTGAGCACTCTAACACAGTATAAAGGATTTAATTCTGAAGGCAAGCAAGATTAGCTGTAAAAATGATCAATAAATGCTGGGAAGAGGAAAAGGCTCACAGTCCACTGAGGAAAAACTAGTCTTTGTGTAATTTTCTTGGGAGTTGTTGCAACTGACAAGACCTTGAGCGGATGCAGGCAGAGTGTTATCGGTGGGAATGAGCAGGAAGGGATGGTTTCAGGAGACATGGTCTAGGAATGTCAGATTAAAGAGCAGGATATCAGACTTTCTGAGCCTGGGTGACTGGAACATACTGATACAGTAACAGGAATGTGGACATCAAAAGTATGGCTTGTAACAAGGGAAATCATAAACTGGTTTGAAGAGTAAGTGCAAATGGTGATGTCAAAGAGGATGCCCAGAAGCTAAGACTGGTGAAATATGTTTGATGGATATCTTTATAGGGGCCATAGGTGAACCACAAGTTAAAGCCATGCTAGGCACAGGAAAGAAGTAAGAAAACTAAATCCTGGAAATGCCCACAACTCAGCAAAGGAAGCAAGCAATCTCAGAAAGCAAGAGGAAGAGATAGCAGTGAAGAATGTAGCTAGATGGACAGAAGCCCCAGCAGAGAGATCTGCCTTGAAGATCTCATGTCACTGGAGACATTGAGTTCTTGAAGGTGTTCTCTGCCTCTACTGCAGAGAACTAAACAGAACCGACATCTGTGATGACTGATTCACTCTTCACAGTATGTTAAATGCATTTACTGCTAAAATAATAGCACGATGCTCCTGTTGTCATTATCTATGCAAGACCCAAAACTTTAATCTAAATAACCGTATAGGACAAAAAGAAAGAAGGAAAAAGAGGGGAATAGGAGAGTGTTAAATTGTACAAGATGCCCCAAGAAGACTGAGCAGCATGAAGACTGTCCAAGATAGGACACAGTCCTCTAGGAAGGCTCAAAGGTAACTAAAGAAGGGCAAAAGCACACTGTACTTCTGGAGATTTTTTTCAATAATCTAAAAGTTGGTCATCTGTCTTTTAATAATTCAGAGAGAAAAATCTAAGAATTTTCTAATAATCCATGCACTCAACTGATTAGATTAGATTTTGTTAGTTAACTTTTAATTTGCAACACAAAATACACACCCATACCACATTAGTAAAATATGTTCCATAGATTTGATAGGATCAACTCAGATGAGATAAAAATCAGTGTAGCATCCTTCTTACTATTACTAAAACAATTGGCATTAAGTAGATACATTCAATAAGTACATATACCTTTGCCAGCTAGAACTATATTTTGCTGTAATGAGGAGATATAATAAGAGTAGCTTCCAAGTCTTTCCTGTTTCTCATCTGAAATGTGGCAGGTGAGAACAGATGACTAGAGAATCCCTCATTCCAGGCTTACTTCATCTTTTGTTTATGTTTTTGAGATCTTAATATACAAAATGTCCTCATATATCATGATGACTGTTTCAAATCACATTTGCCCAGATAAATGATACCTCTAAGATTAAATAACTCTGTACTAACATTCATTCATATGCACAGAGCTGTTCTTATCTATTTTATCTTCTATCTTCAGAATAAATTTCTAGTGCCGAAATGTCATTCAGAAAGGGCATAACAAATTATGATGTTAGCCATGGTATTCAGAGTTGCCTTTCAACCAACACATGCCCTTGAAAAAATCAAGCATATTGTTTTCTCAGTTGTTGGGGAGGTGAAAATGTTTCTTAGTAATTTTAATTTGTACTTTGTTGGTCCTAAGTGACCTTGAATACCTTTCTGGAATACTAACTATGCTCATTTATCTCAGGAAAAATTATCCTGATTTTATGATAATTTTTGTAATCGAATGAAAAAAATCTGATGCTTTCTAAATATGAGCTAATCTTAATAAGAGTTACTCTTTCTACTTTCAGAATTGATATTCAGATCATTTAAAATGTCATGTGAAGTAATGATTTGAAACTTGACATATTTTATATATAGAACGCATAGTGCATTTGTAGTTATTAAATGATGGCCAGTTTGATTGATAAATTGACTCAGACAGAAAATGGAAGAAGAGGATGTGCAAACAGCTTTCTTGCTGTCATTACCTTTCACACCCAGGCAGATGGAAGTTAACCATTTCTACCACAAGCATCACTAAACCTCCTAGGATTTAATGCTCACCTTCTCATTCTTCTATGGGAAACAAAGAGATTATAGTCTTAGTACTCCTCCCCTCTCTTCGAATTATGTCCTTCAAAACACTCTATTCTGGATTGCTAAATAGAGTACACCCCTATACATCTCCCTGCAAGCTCTTTGCTAGAACTTTGGGCAGTGCATCCCATAAAGCAACACTCAGTCACCTCCAAACTTATTAAGTTGCCCAAAATGTTTTTGTGTTTTAGTGTCCCATGAGTAAATCCTTTTTGCGACACAAGGCAGCTTATTTCTGTATATCAATCGACACTTCGGACTTGCAGAATTTATGTTACCAAGATACAAATCAAAGACACCACAGAAGCAGTAACCATATTATCTAAATCTGTGCTATTAAAAAAAAAGTCAGCCTATTCCAAATATGCTGGTGATTTCAACGTAGTATGAAGAATTTTGATTAAAGTATTTTGATTTTATTGTATGGGATTAATCCATTGCACTTAAAATAGATGCTTTCCTTTTTGTATGACTTTATTTGTCTTGGTGGCTGGTTATTTTCTGGACATGTGATACATAACACCAAAATAAATAAGAAGGAAAGTGACATTTACTAAAAATCCCCAATATTAAAAATGCTTTTAAAAATGCTTCACAGGAAGTGAAATAAATAACTGATTCAAAAAAAATGAGTCTTCATAAGTAAGTCATAATTACTTTACTATAGTAGTGTCCAATATAATTGACTGCTGGCCTATTGAAAGACATGTACTTCTATGTAGGAGCTGTGGAGCTTCTCTTAAAAGGCTTTAGAATTAGGGGATTCGAGTTATACGGTTGAGCGAAATAAGCAAAATGATTCAAGTGCCATCTATAGGAAGTGCTGAAGTACAGGAAGAAATTTGCCATGGTGACTGATCCATAACCTTAACATAACATATTTTTCTGCAGAGCTGAACATTTGGGCTTTGATTTTGAGTAATTAGAAACTTCTCATGCAGTGTAAACCATGGACATTAGCGCCGACCTTCCCTGCTATTAACTTCAGCTTTGCTATAGTCTAGTTTCCAAGTCCAAAATGATGATGCAGAACAGATGAATATCTGATGCATTAGTTACAAGCTTTTCACGCTGAGGATGAGTTATGAGTGCCGCAGTTGACAGCAGCAATTGTTGTTTGTAATTATCTCTATTTTCCTCATAGGTGGTCTCTTTGCTGCTACAATTTCTAAGCAATCAAAAGCAACGCTGACTTCTTTTAAAGCTATAATACTCAGGAATGAACTTCCTCCCACTTCATTCATCTGCATCAGGAAAAATAAAACCGTAAATGCTTAATGA
>JADRCC010567934.1:0-11735 GCA_019843855.1 Hylomyscus alleni
ACATTTTTAAAAGACATAGTTAAAGAAACGAGGAGGAAGATGAAGAAAGAATGGAAAAGAAATGGAAGGGGAGAGAAAAAGTGAATACTGGAAGTCTAAGAATGACATGTATATTGCGATTTTTTTTCCAGAACAAGTAAGTACACATTCAAGTTAGGTGAAGTTCAATACCCATAAACTTATGAGCATATCTAAGTTAAAACTGTTAAACTAAGGTTTTAAACACATGCACACAATGCCAAAAGTTCAATGAACTAGAGAAGCCAGTATTTGGGGAGAGCTACACATTCCAGCAAAGCATCAGGTAGTCTGTATGAGGTAAAAATCAAGGCTAGGTAAGGTGGTGACTGCCATTAATGCCATCACTCAAGAGGCAGAGGCAGGTGTATCTACCTGTGTGAGTTAGGAGCCAGCCAAGTCTACACAGTGAGAACTATGTACTGAGATCCTATCTCAAAAACAAAACAATAACAAAAAAAAAGCAAAGCAAAATCTAATTATTTGAAGCAAAAAGAAAACATATTCAAAATGGAATTCACTTCCTGCAGACCTGTGGGAAACATCATACAGCCTTATGCACTCAAATGTATAGCCAGAACATCAACACTGTGAAGAATGAAAACTGATGCCAAAATTTGGAAGATCTTCTCTCTCGTTCCCTTCCCCCACCTCTGAAGTTTCTGAGAGGATACCCCAAAGAAATGAACTACAGAACAAACAGTCTAACCCAAGGTGTTTCCTCTGCTGTAGCATGTGGAGCTCCAGGAGTAAGAGTGTGATGAGAAGTAAGGATTGTCACACAAATTAAGTAGACTCGCCTAAATTATTACTTACCTACTTATTATAGAAATAGTTACTAAGGATACTTACTCTAGAGTATTTGAGAAGGCAGAGTTTAAATTTTTTGACCTGATCACAGAAGTAAGATACTACCAGCAAAATAAGCTGTGTCTCAGCCTCAAGGCCCGTGCCTCCTCATGTGTGAGTCTGATGGAGTGACATGCCCTGACATGGATATATAAGTAAATCAGAAAGGGATGGCAATCTGAAACTTGTAATTACACCTGTCACCTGTCATTATGGCTTTTTAAAAATGCAGAACACAAAACAGTAGGTACAGAATGATAAGCTATATAAGACAGTCATACAAGTAAACAAGAAAATGGTTGCTTATGATTACTGGTCATTACAGGTGACTCCCTGTAGAGTGTCAAAAGGCTGACATGCCAGTCATCTGGTTTCTCATGCAGTCTCAAATACTGTTTAAGAACCTCTCTGTGCCAAGGACTAGTAGAGGCATTAGAATAAGGGTTCTCATGGTATTATTTTTAAATCACCTGCCACGTTCCTGTGTATCTAACTTTCTAATTAAATAAGGGATGGAGAGATGGCTCAGAAGTTAAGAGAACCCAGGAGCCACATGGTAATTCACATCTATAACTCCAGTTTTAGGGAATCCGATATCCTCTTCTGGTCTCTAAGAACAAAAGGCGCACATGTGATACACAGACATACATGCAGGCAAAACATCCATACAGATTTTTAAAAATCTTTTAAATATATTTAATAATATATAATAAATATAATTAAATAACAATTCAATTTAAATTTGAATTTAATTGAAGTTTGAAAAATTTATAATTTGAATAAAATTAGAGTTTGAATAAATAATTAAATAAAATAATATATTTAATCATTTCGATTTATTTATATTATTTATTATATATTACATATTATATATATTATATATTATTTATATATTAAAATATATATTAAACTTGGAGTGTTGCAGT
Source organism: Hylomyscus alleni (assembly GCA_019843855.1). NCBI lineage: Eukaryota > Metazoa > Chordata > Mammalia > Rodentia > Muridae > Hylomyscus > Hylomyscus alleni. Next base: position 1,794 of record JADRCC010567934.1, read on the forward strand.
ACAGTAAATGAGGTACAACTTTATTTATGGCAGATATCTGCACCGGTACCCAGGTTCAACAAGGCCAATAGCGTACTTCACCCTCTCCTAGTGATGACATAATTCTAACCATAAGGAGCATACGGGACAAACTGTTCCACTTTCAGTCCATGAGTCAGTCAGCAGGAACATTCCCCAGCTCAGAATATCGTCAGAATATGTTGTGTGTGGTACACACAACAGAAGAAGCCTGCTCACACCACCCCTGCTACCTAGATAATAACCCTTGGGCAAGAGCAGTCCTCTATCAACATATTGACAAGTGAGCCGCAGAAGGAGCCCAGTACCCACGGAAAGGATGCCGAGTGCTAGTTCCCATGGACCCAACCTGACAGTGACAACGGCTATCAAGGTGACTCAGAGAGATTACAAGGGGCACCGAGGCAAAGCACACAGGCTGAGTTTGTGGGATTCCAAATTCTCAGGTTCCGGTGTCGAGATGCAAACTCACACAGGCTGATGTGTTCGTATACTTGGTCCCAACTGGGTGATGCTGTTTTAGGAGGCTCAAAACCTTCAGGAGTCTGGACTAGCCGGAGGAAGTAGGTCAGTGAGAGGAGTGATACAGGCTCCAGCCCAGCGACTCCCTCAGCCTAAGCTAGGCTTCTTGATTCAGGAGTCCCAGCGCCCCCACTGCAGTGAAGGCTGCTGGGTCTTCTTCTCTGTCGTGAAAGGCTTCACCTTCTCAAACGGTGTGGTGGTTTGAATAAAATGGCCTCCACACACCATGCATTTAAAAGCTTGGTTGTTAGAGAGTGACACTAATGGAGAAGGGTTTTTAGAAGATGTAGCCTTGTTGGAGGAAGTATGTCACTGAGGGTAGGTGTAGAGGGCACATGGGAGAGAAGAGAGAGAGAAACAGAGAGAGAGAGAGAGAAGGAGGGGTGGGGGAGGAAGAGGGGGAGGGGGAGGGAGAGAGAGAAGAAGAAGAAGAAGAAGGAGGAGGAGGAGGAGGAGGGAGGGAGGAGGAGGAGGAGGAGGGAGAGGGAGAGGGAGGAAGAGGGAGAGGGAGAGATAGGTTTCCAAAGCCCAAGCCAAGCTCAGGGTCACTTTCTTCCTGCTGTCAGGAGATAGAGATGAACTCTTAGCTACTTCTCAGCACCATGCCTCCCACCATGATTAAACTCTGAAACTGTAAGCAAGCCTCAATTAGATGCTTGCTTTTTTTTTTTTTTTTTTTTTGATTTTTTCGAGACAGGGTTTCTCTGTGTAGCCCTGGCTGTCCTGGAACTCACTCTGTAGACCAGGCTAGCTATTCGTTTAGAGTCTCCACTATCGTCTCTATCATCTCCCACTTACAGAGGAGCCCTTTCCTAACCTTTCCTTGGGTTGAGTGAGCATTTGTGACTCCAGTCACTCAGAATTTATGTCTGAGAGAGGGATAAAGAATGATGGCACTGGGCAGATTTAACTTTAGTCATTCCTGACACTTAATGGCTTCAATGTAATTCTCAAGTTGGAATGTAATGGATCCGGGCAGTACTGGGGATTGAACCCAGGCGTATGTACATGTGTGCAGTGTACACATGTGTGCCCACCCACGCATATGCATGTGGAGGCAGAAGGTTGATAGTGTGTTTTTCTCTAACACACTGGACTATTTCTTTTATTTTGAGGCAGGGCCTATCACTGGACCTGGATTTACTGTTCTGTCAGACTGGCCAGCCAGCTAGTGCCAGGATCATCTTGCTCTGCCACCTAATCCACTCTTCTACTCTACCACTGGAACTGAATTACTAACTTAGAACTCTAGTAATCACAATATTTATACCATATTAGGTCTGCTTTGTAAACCTATGCCTTCTGTGCCTTTGTAAATTCCCAGTGTTTTAGTACACAAAATATGGCTGACTAATTGAAAATGCCTAACCTCCTACATATCATTGGGCCTATTTTTTATTTATGCAATAGGAATGCACAGAGCACAGAACATATTTCTTCTTGGTTAATCTTCTTACATTTCAAAATTAAAATGTCACATATCTGAGGTGATTAAAGAGAAACTGATAGTCTGTAAAACATTATTTACAAATAATAACTTACTACTTATTTACTTTTATTATTAACAAATAATATAAATCTATTTGCAAATAATTTATTGATGGTAATAAATTATAAATAGTAAATAACAAGTAAATTATTATTTACAAATAATAATCTAAATACTCTGTAAAATCATTTTTGAGACCTGCCACTATAGAGGGACAGTGACTCTTCAACCCAAACACTCGCATGGCTAGACATGTCTTATATAAACACACTAAAATGTTTACAGAAGCAGTAAGAGACAGCCTCAGAAAATGGCGACTATCTAAATAGTTACTGGAATAGTGAGTTCTTCATACAAGTGATGAAACACTTTATCCAATAGTTCAAATAATGACAACTCAGCCAGGAATGGCGTTACATGTTTCAATCCCAGCACTGCATGCAGAAGGCAGAGGCAGGCACATTTCCGTGAGTTCAAGGTCAGCTTAGTCTACAAAGCAAGTGTTGGGCCAGTCAGAGCTACAGCAGAAACCCTGTCTAAAGAAAAAAAAAAGCAAACAAACAAAATAAAGGCAATTTACACTTGATTTATACTTATCAACATTGTTAGATTTCATAAATAAAAATGCAAACCACAGTAGATAATCACATGTATTTTTAAAACTGAGAACCATATGGTGTCTATGATTAGAAAATCAAACTACAGACAGACAAGATGCATATCAACTTAGGACATGGTGGCTCTTGGGAGAGGAAAAGGCGCACATTGCACTTGGCTGTGAGGGGCAACTGTGTTTGGGACATCTGACTTCCCTATGGCTCTGAAGCAAAATGGCAAGGAACCCGAGTCTGATTCAAAGCCAGCCTGGGTGGCCACTAGGGATCCAGCACTCTGAAGGCAGAGAGAGGCCTTGTCTGAAACTCAAAGTGGGTATCTGAGACTGACCTCTGACCTCCACACTCATATGCACACATGTGCATTCACTCACATGAAAGCAAAAAAAAAAAAAAAAACAGTACAAGGGTTAACTTTATAATATTTGAGTGGCAAAGGCAAATGAGGAACCCTGAAGATGAGGTATCTAACACATCCCACCAGGCCCTGCTGTTCCTAACTGAAAGAGGAGTCTAACACTATAGACTACAACACTACAGAGGAGAGTACCATGGCATTCAGTTTTCAATCTTGTGGTCTGGCAGACTGCCCTCCCAAGGCTTCTCCGGAACTGTTAACATGCCCTTGGGCCACTGCCTGGTGCATTCTCCCTGTAGCCAGTCAGACACAAGCCCACTGCAAGGTGGAGCCAAGCAGTTCCAGAAGCTGCTGTCTCCACCCCTGTGTAAACTGTTCAACGTTAATTCCATCACTGGGGGGAATAAGTTTCTACTATAATGGATGGGAAGAGGACGGAAATGCTCTTTTTCAAAGCTCTAATGAGCTGTGCTTCTGGCAGAGCCAGAGACTGTGGGTTCACTCTGAAGCCATGGCCACTTTACTGACCCCTTATGAAATTACGTATGCAAACTGAATTTCAGAAGCAAATACCTGCAGGCCTCTCTCTCCACTAACTCCAGTCCTCAGACCTCATTCTTTCTTCACTGAAGGAGAAATTTCACTGTCAGGCTCCCTTTCAATTAACCATTACATAATACTTCCTGCAAACTCTAGTTCCTTTTTGTGTAACTATCATATATACAGGAAGTAATTTAGAAGGTAGCCCTGAAAAATATGGCACTACCATTTTCAAATGGATATGTGCAACTGTCCTTGTACACACACACACACACACACACACACACACAGGATGGGGAGAGGAGAAATTAGTCCAGTTGACTAATCTGGACTCTCCTAAGTCTCTGTATTAACCAGTATTAGAGGGAGAGAAATAGATGCCCTTCACCTAGTCAATGCTCAATCTAGTTGGCTTCCTCCTGGATTACTGGCTAATGATCTAGGGATCATTCCCAAAGGCATTTTTGCCCATTGTCCCTGTGGCTGCAACTATAGAATTCATTGTTTACTGTCTAAACAGATGCAGATTAGGGTAAAAAATGTTAGTGTGTAAAAAATAATTACAGGCTTTGGAAAACTTTGAAAAGGGCAGATGGCTTTCAAGGCAGCTTTAGGGTTAGGCTGGGGGGGAGAAAAGTGAGACTTGCAAAACTACTTTAGGGAGGCAGATACTAAGACTCTGGGGACAATGATGGGTGTGGCTTCAGACCAAAAGCTAACTAGAAAATCTATCCTTAAACTCACAAAAGGCAGGCCTTGGCCCTACACCAAAAGTCACAATAAAAGGTTTACTGGCCCTTGTTTCATTTTTATACTAAGCCTGCTTTGACTGGCTTCCTAATGCTGGGATTGCTTCTTCCCCAAGGAGTGTGCAACTACCTGGTGTAACATGTCCTAGTTACTGACACACGGGTAACGGAACTCGTATTACTCAACAGCTCGAGTTTGCCTGCCTTCCTTTGTTTTTTCCCCTTTCCCTCTCTGGGAGACGGTATCATCTAGATGGTGACCCAGATCCTGAAATCCTTCCTCCTGCCCCTGACAACCCCCAATCAAACAGAAACCCATATGAGGTCCCAGAGATCTACCTCCTGAACCCTTCCCGACAAGTCCCTGGCCCCGACCTGGGCTCTGCCAATGGCTTTGCAGCTTGTTTTCTTCCTCCCAAGCTTACATGTGCTCTACCACTAGAATTAGCTTTAAAAAAGAACCAACAACTTAGTAAAGTGTAAATTTTATCAGGGAAGTGGGTGTGGGAGTTTTCTTTTGTTCTACTGTGTGGGTCCTGGGGCCCAACTTAGCACTGTAAGGTCTGGCAACCTAGACCTGCTGAACTTAGAACCTGAAATCTAGAATTTGCTTTCTACGGTATGGCTCTTACATCTACATTACTCTTTTACTAAAACTCATCAAAGCTCCCTACCTCCCAAAGGGACAAAGCTACAAATTGGTATCTCTGAATATAATAGGAATCCCCTAATTGGACAAGTCACCGTCTCAGTTCCTTCCAATACACAGCTATCTGTGCAGCCACAGGGCCACTTCACTTCTAACAAAACCCCGGCCTGGCCCCCAGGCTGGAGGGCTACTGAAGCCTAGGGATCCCCCAGCACATGCCATCACACCCAGCTGTTTTACATGGGAGCTACCAGGGATCAGACTGAGGCCATCCTGGCAAGAGGCTTACTGAGCACCAAGCGCGCTGTCTCTGCAGCCCAGCAGTGAGCATTTCTTAACCAGCTCATCCTCATTCACTGCCATGCTTTGCCCACCAACAATTACAAGGGGGGAGCAGCAGTCTACTACACGGGTACAAGCCTGCCCAACTCTATTCAGGCTCCGCTTAAGTTTTGCTATTCATGGTCAGTTATTGCCACATCCTGGTGGTCATTTGGAGTTGTTGCTGTGTTCTGAAAATAGTTCTGGAGGTGAAATACCAACCATTTATTTTTTTCCCCAAATCATTAACATGTATTAAATACCTTTCAAATACATTACCATTAGTTCTTGTTTATTATCTGCCTTAGCACATACAAGTAGATAAGCAATTGAATCACTTTTATCCTTTGCAATCAGCATACAGAGAGAGCAGTGATATTTAGTTTCCAAAGGTGATAGCCAAACCACATGTGCCAACTAACTGCAGTATTTCCAGCCAGACCTCTATATAGTGATAGAGATTAGGGCCAGGGAGATGTGGTTAAGAGCACACGCAGCTTTTCCAGAGGACTTGCTTGGGATTGCCAACCCCCACATGGTGGCTCACAACCATCTGTAATTCTAGCAGTAGAGAATCTGATGGCCTCTTCTGGTCTCCACAGGCACCAGGCATGCACACAGTACCAAGTCATACACACAAGCAAAAAACACCCATATGAACAAAGTAATAAAAGTAAAGCTAATTTTAAAAAAGCAACAAAACTGATCAAGGTATTTCCTTTTTTTTGTTAGTTCTCTCTCTCTCTTTTTTAGATTTATTTATTATTTATTTATTGTAAGTAATAAACTGGTGTAGCTGTCTTCAGATGCACCAGAAGAGGGCATTAGATCTCATTATGGGTGGTTGTGAGCCACCATGTGGTTGCTGAGATTTGAACTCATAACCTTTGGAAGAGCAATCAGTGCTCTTACCCACTGAGCCATCTCACCAGCCCTGATCAAGGTATTTTCATTATTTTTATCTTTAAGGTAAATATGTGGCAATAACTTACAAATTGTGGCAATGCTTTTATAATTAAAAATATTCATCTGTTGATATGAACAATTCAAATAAAAACTCATTTAGACATTTTGTGGAGATCTCTCCCTTTTTCCCTCTCTCTTTCTCTCTTTCTCAGTTCAAAGTGAAGCTAGATACCGCATGATAAATTTTAGTAAGTTAGTTCCTTGAGACAAAGTCTGAGCTCTGTAGGTGTCACTGAGATGGCCACACAATCCCCGTAGAGCATCTCAGGAGAGCATGGGTCATGAAAATTTCATTTCTGTTTACTTCATTATTCTTAAAATTCCTCCATCATAATTTCCTAGACATTAATAGCTCTGTGATGAGCTTTTGTTGTTTTGCAACCTAAAATTACCCTATTCAGAGGAAAGCCTCTCAATTTCATTATCTTCTCTCAAAAGCTCATTCCAGGCCCAAGGCATGAGAGGGACCGTGCAGCCCATCCATGTCCCCCTTTTGTGTTAGTTCACCAGTAGTGATTGTTCCAGAACAAGAAAGAAAGAACCTCTAAATTGTCCCCCTCTGCAGGCCCAACGTCAGCCAAGCTACTTGAGCTGACGTCTTCTTCTTTGGTCTCTTCTCTCTCATTTTGCTGGTTTATTTTTCTGTGTTATTTCAAGAGAGTGATTTCTAACTCACTCTTCAATCTTCATAATTCAAGCTACTAGGGTCTCATCCATCATCAATGTGGAAATAACAAAAAACTTGGATCGCATACATGGTTGACAGCTGAAGCAAATGGCATTTCAGATGCCAATCAAACTCTTTTTCTAAGCAATTAAACGAATGTGAAACGGACTGTGATGTGGAACTCAATTATTCCCAACCAGCTCCATTCTGGAGACCTGTCCCACCACATGGGTCTGATGAGCTCAACCCCTGCTTCAGGCTGACTTCCACCAGAGAAGGCGAGTGGGATTTGCAAGACAGAAGAGTATCAAGTTCATTTCTGGATATTCCAGTGATTTTCCTGACAAAGCATAACTTGAGATTCTGCAATTCACTACTCAGAATGAGGGATGGAAAAAAAGCTACTGAAAGCCTTTCATGGTGACTCATCCTACTGGGAACACCCTAAGACGCTGCGCAGCACAGACTTGACTTTAACCAACTGCTTTTTTAAGGAGTCTCTATCACTTAGCAAATTCAACTTGAACTTGGATGCAAAATGTTGTGTTAGCCCCCAAATCATGCTAGAACTGTACTAAAAAGCTTCACTAATGATGAGATCAACGGATAAGGCTCTTTGAATCTGTGTGTCCTTGATGGTAATCTTATGGTAGCTTTACATTAAGTAAAGCTCAGGGGAGCTTGGCGCAGAGGCGAGGCAGGACATAGTCCTAAAGCAGACCTGGTATTTACGTGGTGAGAGAAGCCGTGAGTCTTCCCTTACTGGGAGTAAGAAGTCTCAGGCTCAGACAGAGATTTTTCCAGAAACACTCCACCCAGCAAGGAATCTGGATGTGCAAGGGTACCTGTAAGAGCAGGTTGAGCTAATATGCAGCTGACGTCACACTGTGAGTGACAACAGAGGAATTGCTTTGTACTATGGGTCAGAGTTACCACCAGACCTCCCGTCCTATCCCCTACATGAGAAAATGGTCCTTTAAGGCTATGTAACTTTTGGGCAAGTGTGCCCTTCTTTATGGAGACGTGGGCCTTTTAATTTTAAAAACTTGTGTTCTAATTTGTATAATGACATCTTAAAAAGCTGACTGGATTCCTGGGATGAACACTGATAAGTCAGTACCCTGAGGTTCAAAGCTGAGAAGACTTGAGCAACAACAGGTTAGAATCCAGGCTTCTGAAACAGACCTTAGGCTAGTGAGGCTAAGGTCAGCCTCGAAGTTTGGTTCTGTATTGGGTCAGAAGGAAGGAGAGACCCTGGGTGACTCTGTATATACACAGTAATGGACAGGAGAACCAGGGCTGACAATGCTTCTAGGAACTATTTGGGGCCTAGAAGTAGCATGTGTGTGACCAGAAAAAACTGGAGCTTCAGATGACTAACCTGTGGGATTCACCCGGGGGCTCTTCATGCCCCAGGGAAACTTGTACCTATGACCATAGATGGAATTGAGGGTCCACATCCTCCACCACGCTCAAACAGCCACAGCTTCACCTTGGGCAGACTCTCCTGCTTCTGAAGCCTGCTAGTGAGGACTGACCACTGTGCTGTTCTTCACAGGCCTGTCCCCCCACTTAGACAAGAAAGCCTGTCCTGAACCTCCCAGTCCTAGTGTTTCTTGTAAAAGCATTAAGAGACCCAAGCTATTCTGTTGTGTGTGAGCTCTCTATCACTTCAGTGTGACAGGCCATGGATGCACACAATCCTGCAGTGTGTAAGCTCTCTGAACTCTGTCCCACACTGTCACATGTTAGCATCTCTTGAAAATTATGAAGATATAAAACTGCTTTGATTATCTCTTGAACTGATTTCTATTTACATAGAAATGGATATGACTGCCCCTGGTTCTCAGGGAGACTAGTTCTAGGTCTCATGGTTCAGATGCTCAGGATTTACAGATAGCCCATGTGCGCCCTCCATAGCCTTGAGTCACCTAGGTTACCTACAATCCTATAAAACCACAGCATTGCTCCATTTGTGTCAGTTCAGCATAATACCTGATGCATAGCAAATGCTAACTCTGTCCTCTAGAAATTTCTGGAATTCTTTTCTATCAGGTATTTTCAACCCCTGGTTGGTTTATCCCTAGGCTGTAGAAACTGTGAGCGCAAAGAGTCAGCCATATTCATTGCAACATTCAAAGATATGCTTTGTCATGGTTTGACCCCTATTTTGGAAACTGTGTTCCCAACAGCCGAACTGCTTGTGGTTTTAGGTGGATACACACCACAGCATCACTACCCTACACTGTTTGTATCATATGCTAGGATTTATGCAGTACATTATAATCTCCTTTAATGTATTCAACATCCCATACATTATCGAAGACAAGAAATACTGAACACCAATAAGTGCAATTACTCGACTTACTTTTTTTTTTTTTTTTGATCAAGTTCTGAAGTGTTTATAGCAGTTTTGTTAAGAAGATTGGGAATTGGTTTTAAACAAGATTTTTATTATTTTTAATCATGTGTTTATATACGTGTCACTGTGTGGATGACACATGTCTGCACATGAATGCAGGTGTCCAGAGGTAACAACATGGTGTTGGGTCCCCTGGAGATGGAGCTATGGGTGACTATGAGTAACCTCACATGGGTTTTAGGAACTGACCTTGAGTCTTTCAACAAGAGCAGTGCACACTCTTTCCCACTGACCTGTCTCTCCAGCCCCTGGTTCTTATTTTTTAACTTTACTGAGATACTGATAATGCTCAACCGCCTTGCAAAACCCTTGCAATCCATCATGTAAGCCTGAGCGCCTAGGAGGGGCCGGCTTCTACAGCCTTGACTGGAGGTGGGATTTCAAGATACAAAGTGTTAGCTAAGACATCTGGTCAGGGTATAGCCCATGTTCTTAAATGGGAACTTGATTATTTTGACACGCAGCCTGGCCCATGGCAACAATACCATGTTCTTTGGTTCCCTCCCTTACCCAGCCTGGAGTCTCCCTCTGTGTCTTAGTCAGGGTTTCTATTCCTGCACAGACATCATGACCAAGAAGCAAGTTAGGGAGGAAAGGATTTATTCAGCTTACTTCCACATTGCTGTT
>JADRCC010567936.1:0-10879 GCA_019843855.1 Hylomyscus alleni
TGTTAGCTGTCTCTGGGAGGTCAGAGCCTCCCTGTGGATGCTGGGTAGGAGGTGCCTCAGAAAGACAGCAGTCCTCAGGTGTGAGTCTGTCTCTGGAAGCCTGAGAAAGGGGCCACGGGGTAACACTTGAGAGGGTGATATTAGTTATGAAGTGAATGAAGTTAGTAACCCAAAGAAAAGGAATTTCACTACCTGCCCATGGGGACTCTGCTTTTCATTATAGTGTCTAAGCACTAGGTCTGAGTATTTTATAAGGTCAGATGCCATTGCACAGTAAGATTCACAGTCGGTAGGCATTGTACGGGAAAAGCTGATGTGGGTTTTTTTTTTCTAAGAAAATCCTTGACAGATATTATTGGTAGTTCAGTTTATCTTGTGATTTTATTTTGACTATTGGTTTTGTTTACAAATTTAGATACGAGTTATCTTTTTACAACTTTTAATATAGACTCAAGATGGAAATACTTACAAATATGTGATCTGCAACCCCTCCTACCCTCCAGAAAAAGTAGAGGGAGCCGTATGAGATGAAAACCTGTTGGATCTTAAATTGAAATGTTCCTTATAAAAGTTTTAACTCCCCTACCAGATTTTGTCTGGTATCCACGACTTTCTAAACTAAAGTTAACTTTTCTTTTAATCTGTGTTACTATGTAAGACAGCAGATTCAACAGAAATGAGGTTAGCAAGCTTCCGAAGCTTCTGCGCCAGTCGTTGTTCTTATTGAAAGGCTCAGAGTGAGCAAATCACAACGTGGATAACATCGGTGCACACGGAGGCCATTGTGGTGATGAGTGCACACAGAGACCATTGTGATGCTGTGTGCTCACGGAGACCATTGTGATGATTTGCGCTCATGGCCATAATGATCTCCATGTGCACACATCATCACAGTGACCTCTGTGTGCACACATCTTCATAATGACCTCCGTGTGCACACATCTTCACAATGGTCTCCGTGTGCACACATCATCACATTGGTCTCTGTGTGTACACATTGTCACAATGACCTCCGTGTGTACACATTATCACAATGACCTCCGTGTGTACACATCATCACAATGACCTCCATGTGTACACATCATCACAATGACCTCCGTGTGCACACATCGTCACAATGGTCTCTGTGTGCACACATCATCACAATGACCTCCGTGTGTACACATCATCACAATGACCTCCGTGTGCACACATCATCACAATGGCCTCCCTGCTCCTTTCTCCCTTTCTTCTTTCTTCCTTCCCTTCTTCCTCTCCTTCTCTCTCTCTCTCTCTCTCTCTCTCTCTCTCTCTTTCTCTCTCTCTCTCTCTCTTTCTTTCTTTCTCTTTCTCTTAAGTCTTCTGTCCTTAAAAATAGGCTTATACTTGGCTATGTTTTTTTTTTGTTGTTGTTGTTAAATTGTGTTTTACACAATTTTAAAATGTGTATGCACACACTCTCATAATCTGGCTTTAGCTTCTCTAATATACATCCTCAGCTTTGAGTTTTTTGCTCAGTTTGGGTTCATTAATGACACTGATTTTGCTGAATCAGCGTCAGTGTATGTACCACATACACACGTCCGTCTTTATTTTTATTAGTCTGCATGCCTCTGCATGTATATTTAAAAGGGAATTGGGAAGACTGGGGAAGCCCATGTTGAGTGTGGATGTGACCACAAACCCAAATCAAGAGCAAGTGACCAAGCAGATGCCAGCCTGAGGAGATTTTACGTTGGAAGATGACCTCTTGCTAAATGAGCGTTTAAAGTAAGGCTTTCTTATATGAATACTCAATTAGAAATTAAAATTTTAAAATAATCCATTAAATTAAATGCAAACAATACAATAATGCATGAGGGAATCATTTGGAAAATGTATTGTAAACTTAATATCAAGGGAATTCCATTATTCCATTGGACATTTTTACTCTATACCAGTGACTCTCGGCCTTCCCAGTGCTGCGACCCTTTAATACAGTTCCTCAGGTTGTGGTGACCCACAGCCTCACGATTGTATTCCTCGTTACTTCATAACTGTAAGTTTGATGCTGTTGTGAACCGTAATGTAAATATCTGTGTGTTCAGTGGTCTTAGGTGACCTCTGTGACAGTGTTGTTGGGCCCTAAAGGGGTCTCCACCCAGGTTGGTATTGAGCGCTACTCTATACCTTTACATTGTTTGAACATTACAGTGTGTATGTATTATATAACTATTGATATGTTTAATATTAATGTTGTTTGTTAAAGCTGGTTTCCAACTTGTGCTGCTGTTGCTTAGGGTGCCCAGGAACGCATTGACAGCCTGCGGAGGTCTGGAGTGATCCACGAAAAGCAGACAGCGGTGTCGGTAGAAAACTTCATTGCTGAGCTGCTGCCTGACAAGTAAGGGGTGCGGGACTCCCCGGAAATCAACACAACAGTGTGTAGAGTTCATCCTGAGCTGCTGGTTCCAAAACCAGAGTGGGAAGTCTGCTCTGGTGGTGGGCTGCTGAGCTTAGCTGACACTGTGCCCTCACTGTGCTTCTCTGACTGGGCGGTGCAGATCCAGGCCTGCTTTCCAAGATTGCTTACAACCACTTGATACCTAGGCCCTAGTGCAGGTTGGCTTGGGTGTAATTGACCACTGCAGGAAAGCACACCATTTCCTGTGGTGACTCACCATAGTAGCAGACATGGGCAACAAGACTTGGTGGTAGTTAACAGGTTGGAGTTACATAGTATTATGCGGTTAGCTTTAAAAAGCCCCCTAGAAATCAAAGTTAGCTTTACTTTTGAGGACTTTATGTCTTTATGCTTTTAATAGATTTTTTTTTAAATGGAAGACCTTTTTGGGTATGCTGAGTTATTTTATAATAAACAACCATACTATGTTGAATTCTACTTACATTTATAATGTCATGGTGGTAGTAGAACCTACCTAGTGCTTTTCAAGTATTGCCATTCATCCATGCTCAGTTGGAAAAATTAGTCTTCTTCCACATCAGAATAATGCCAGTGTAAGTATTCTGAGATGAACAGATCTAGATTTTGGTATTAGTCTTGGATTGGTGTTGAGTGTACACAAATGTTCTCATAGTGTGCTAAGTGCGCTCCTTCTTTGGGAATTGATGCCAGCCAGTCCCTCTGTGGCCTCTGAGTCTAGTGTGAACTTTTTCTGCCATGTAAAATGTGACTAACTGCCTTGAGCCACAACCCTTGTTACTCAAATCTTATCTTATATATACACAGAACGGGAAGATGGAGATCCCTAGTGATCAAAAGTGATTACCTTAAAGTCTTCCCTCCCATCCACAGTTGTGATCCTGTGGAAGGACTTGATAAGGGAGAGGGCAACCTGAAAGTCCACATAGCAAGCAGAAGCATAGCCTGGAACTGAAGCATTGAGTGTTGGGCACGCAGCAATGATTGCGGGTTTACAGAGGAGGGCCTGGGAAAGCAGGTTCCAGGTTGCAGCGTCTGCTGGAGGTGGGGCCTACAAGAGCAGGGATTGACTGTGGAGTTCTGATGAGTGTTCACAGTGTGATAGAGAGGCACTGCTCATGCCTGGCTGACACCTCCTCAGAATGCAAAGGTGCACGTCTCTGGCTGCCTGAGTGCCTACCCTGATGGACTCTTGAGCCCAGAGCATGCAAAGTGGGGCAAAACAAGGTTTAGCTGAGCTGGGCTACATTTCCTTGACTGAGAAACATTGTCAAAATAAAATAGGAAAATCTGATTAGTAGTCAAGGAGAATAAATATTATTCAGTGTTCATAAGTTGAAACATTGATATGAATGCTGAGACATTACAAAGTGTCATTTTAATATTCCACAGTTGCTTATTATGCTGCTTTGTCTTACTGCGTTTAAATATCCGGATATCTCCTTATCCATCTTGTAGTTCTTTGTGCTTATTAAAGGTGCTTATTCTTTAAAAGAAAGACATTGATAGCCTTGGCCGTATTCCCTTACTGCTTACATTTGTTTCCGTATTCTGATTCTGGTAGCTAGGATTCCGGTGTTACCCCAGTTGTCCTAAGTGTGTTTTTATAATTCCCCCCCCCTTTTTTTTTACAATCTACAGGTAAGTATCTTTCAGTGGGAATAGTACCTTGATTTCACGAGTACTCTTTTAAAGGCCAACTTCTGGTGGGTAGCCCGGAACATGGGATTCAAAGGGGTTATGTTCATTCGGACCACGCACATGGTTATTTCCTCTGAGTGAGCTTACCTTCAATTTAGTAGTGACATTGTTAGATGGCTGCCTGCTGGTGAGAATCGGGAATACAAATTTCCCCACTTTTTATCAATTATCACTTAAAAATATTATCCACAAGGAACTCTTTGCATGTTTAAATAAGTGTAAGTTTCATCAGCTGCGTATTTGATAACCCCATTCCCATAGCCCCTTCCCCATGGCAGCAAGAAGAAAATTTCCCATGGTCAGTAATATCAGCTTTTCCTTTTTGCTACTCTCTTCCTTTCTCTTGGAATTAAGACAATAGAGTAATTTTATCTCTGTATTTACGGCTTGACTATTTGCAAACTAATTAGAAACCATTTTTTTCTCTCTCTGAGAACTGTGATCCTTTGATGTGAACAGTAGGTAGGACTTGCTTTTCCTTTTTGTCTCTTAACTGTTGTTTTATGCGGCATGTAAACAGTGTGCTGCTCGCGTTTCTCTGGCAGATGGTTTGACATCGGCTGCTTGGTGGTTGAAGATCCTATGCATGGCATCCGCCTGGAAGCGTTTACCCAAGCCACACCGGTGCCTTTGGAGTTTGTGCAGCAGGTTGGTTTCTCTGCCTTTTCTTGAGCTCTGCATTTATTGTGAGGATTGCGCCCTTGATTCTATCGTCCCCTTTTGCTTGTTGGTATCCTGATTGTGCCATTTTGTTATTTTCCCTTTTTTGTGGTTATACTTATGGCCTTGAAGTCAGAAGGAAATTAGCCTTTAAATCTGTGAGATGTGTTCCTTTCTCTTTATTCATCATCAGTGTGCCTGTGTATGGATGCAGATACAGATGTGTGTGTGTGTGTGTGTGTATGGAAACCAGAGGATAGCCCCTGGTGTCCCCCCTTGGGCTGTCCACACCTCAGTTACATGAGGCTGGCTGGCAAGAGAGCCGGCATGCTCCTGCCTCCACTTGCCCTGCACTGGGATTTCAGACAGGTGCTGCTGTGTTGGCTTTTCTTGTGTAGTGCTGGGTCCTTGACTTACAGGACAGTCATTTTACCAATTTAGCTATATCCCAGGCCCCCGTTTATCTCAGCTTTATTTCCACTATTTTGTCTCTTTCCTTTCTCTTTGATCTTGTATTCTCTCTTAGTTATTCATTTTGATAACATGTCAGTATTTAAAAGCTAGATGAAAGCCGGGTGTGGTGGCGCATGCCTTTTAATCCTAGCACTTGGGAGGCCAATGCAGGTTGGTCTTGGTGAGCTCAAGGCCAGTCTAGTCTACAGAGCTAGTTCCAGGCCACTTAGAGTTACACAGTGACTGTTACCTTGTCTCCAAAAATCAAAATAGCAAACAAAATTTGGATGAGGGTGGAGAGTTGGCTCAGCAGTTAATAACATTGGCTGCTCCCCCATGGCAGTAACTCCAGTTCCAGGACATTCGATGCCCTCAGCAAGCACCAGGCATGAATGTGATGCACCAACATACAGGCAGACAAAATAATCGTGCACATAAAGTAAAAAATGAAGTTTAAAAAAGTGGAGTTGGTAGGAATAGATTTGCTGGCTGAAGAATGGACCTAATCCTGTAGCCACGGCAGTTCCTAATGGACTCCTACTTCTGTATCTCCTGTAAGTTCTCGGGATTCGCTAATGAACAAGACAGTGTCTGTCATTGAGCTCTCTGCACTGTTAACGGATCCTTTTTAAGATTATTTGGAGTGTATAAGCATTGGAAACTGTGTGAGGACCATTAGGGTTCTCTGAGGAATTGCGTGTATACAGCTACATTTTAGTTTAATGTATGGCCATGAAGTTGCTAAAAGCGACTATGGTCCTTCCAGATGTTCTGCAGTGTAAAAAGAGGCTTGGAGTTTTGGAAACCCTCCTATCCCTCTGACCTGAGGGCAGGGCAGATAGGGACTTGAAGTTGGTGCTGTGTACATAGTTATGCTAATAACACCTGGAGTGGACCAGGGGTTACAGGCTTTCCAGGAAGATGTAAGCTTTACCATTGTTGGTCCAGAAGTATTAGATGGAGCCATATAAAATTGCTGTCTTCAGTAGTCGAGGAGTCCTTGCTAGTTTCATATGACTTAAGCCTAATCATTTCCATGAGGCACTACAGAAAAAGTGTTCCACCCTGTAGTAAATTATTAACTAATACTGTGAGCGAGATCTGCAAACACTAAAGAGCAAATGGTTTTCTTTTTTTTTAAAGATTTATTTTACTTATTATATGTAAGTACACTGTAGCTGTCTTTAGACCCACCAGAAGAGGGCGTCAGATCTCATTAGGGATGGTTGTGAGCCATCATGTGGTTGCTGGGATTTGAACTTCAGAAGAGTAGTCAGTACTCTTAACCACTGAGCCATCTTTCCAGCCCAGTGGTTCTTAGGATACTCAGAGAGTCAGTGGCAGAGGCAGAATGAAGTACAGATGTACAGGCCCTCTGTAAGACTTCACGCACTCTGGTTACATCAGGTTTGGGAATCATGGGTAACTCCACCCAGCTTGGAATGCCTCAGAGCACTGTGTCCTGACCTAAGAGCTGGAGACGGGCTCACAAAGCAGCTGTGTAGTTAATTACATGAACAGACTGAGGAGAGGGTTTCAGCAGGGCTAAGGTGTTTGCTAGGAGTAACAGGCGTGCAGTCAGAGTCCTAGCTAGTCAGGATGAGGAGTATTGCTCTTCAGTCTATTGCTGAAGCATCAGGAGGACTGTGAGAGTTGGAATGCTCCCATCACCGCATTGTAGACGGAGAGGTAGATCAGGGGTCAGCACACGGTGACCCTATGGCAGCTCTGGCCCACTGCCTGTTTTTATGTATTTCTTGTATATACCTGCCCATCTACTTACAAACTGTTTATACTTTTGTATGTTTTTGTACCGAAAGGACAAAATGGAGTAGTAGTGGTGAATACTGCCCTCAGGACCTAAAATCTGGACGGTTCTGCTTCTTTCAAAAAAGCTCTCTTGGCCCCTGTGCTGAATGTCTGAGCATTTTTAATTATTTCTTTTTAGGGCTAGTTGGACATGCTGCTTAAGCAGTGAGATAGGCTCGCACTTATGGATGTGTCCAAAGTGCTAACTTACTGCTAAGTGTCAGAGAGCGCACTAGGTTAGTGCTGGCCCCTTAGCACATGTGGTTTAGAGTGCGTGCAGACTGGGAGGCAGACACTAGGTTAAGTGCACAGCAAGCCCTGAGTACAGTTAGCTGGAAACTGTTATTCAAACTGTGAAGTTGCATTTTGTTCTGTTTAATTTTTATATATAGTTTCAAAGTTCCCAGGGTAAATAGTTATGCGCATTGAAATATCTTTTCTTCCTAGCTGTATACATTTCTTTGCTTTTTTTTCCAACATAATATTTTATTGGTTATTTGGGAATTTCACACACTGTATTCTGATCATACTGGCTTCCCTTTCCTCCAAGGTCTACCCCTCCCATCCTTATAGTCTCCCCCACAAAAGAAAATGAAAAGAAAGGAAAACAATACTATAGGTCCAGTTTGTGTTGTCTATACACCTACTGCAGCACGGTCCACCTCTAGTGACTAGCTCTTTAGAGATAACTGCCCTCCCCTCCCTGCAATCTCCCGGAAGCCATCGGCATCCTTAGCACAGTTGTAAAGGACTCTTCGGTGGCTTCCTGATCTGTCCTGAAATGTCTTATGTCTGTGCCCAGTCACAGTTTCATAGTTTAAGGACTTGAAAATATTTCTTCAACAAACAGTAGCTGTCAGTGTGTGTCATCATCGTGTAACTTACTCTTCTTTCTCTTCCCCATAGAACCCAGCTGCTCTGGGTTTTTCTTGACAGTCAGATCACTCAGAAATAGCGTCTTTGACCCGCATCACAAGTGTCACCTACAAATTTGATTTAAAAAAAAAATCAAAGCTTCCAGGCCCCTATGCTGAACTTGTGAGTCAGGACTGCACTTTAGCAAGACCCCCCAGGAGACTCCTGTGGTGCATGGCAGGAGGGCCCAGGCCCTTTGAAGATCTGATGGCTCTCTTTGTAGCTCACTACAATGCTTATAGCACAGAGCGCTGCACTGTTGCTAGAAAGCTGTGTGATGTAACTCTTGCCTATTTGTTTTGGAGTAGGTTATAGTAGTTCTTAAGACAACTAAATAGAGTCTAAGAAATTGGTTTCGTGAGGGGAGAAGAGAGCCCTACCTGTGATTATGAAGCAGCGAGCTGGGGATCTGTGCACAGTGCAGATCCATTCTGCAGATGGATGTTCTTTGGACTGTGCGCAGCACTCTAAACAAAACCCTGGCTACTTAACACTTGAATCCACTTGCCTTTCACTCCTGTGTATAAGCAAGTGGCTTTCATGGAGGCAGGTACAGGCTGGGTCAGCAGTGGTGAGTGCCAGCCCTGGTGGGCGCTGGCCTAGCCTGTTTGGAAACAGCTACTGACTTACTGGCACGTTAGCCGGTTCTGCAGACACACTAAATAAAGTCTTCCTTAAATGGGCTAGAGACATGATCTGCTGTCTCTCTCTGCTTGGAACTTTGTGACTATAAGAATATCATTTTAGACAGACCTATGATTAACATGAAGTGGCCCTGGATGTAGAACTGGAGTTTAAGCCCTCCGTGTGTGTTGTGAGCAGGTGGGGTTCTTTCAAGCCTGGACGTGCACTCAGCCCTGTTCTTCATCCTTGGCACCACTAAAAACGTGAAGTACATGAGGAGACTGGTTATATTTGGACAGAGAGTGATGGCTATTATTAACAGTAGGTGCGTGCAGTGTTGCTTGGGTCTTCTGACCCTTGTCACTTTATATAGTTGGTGGCAGCAGATCTGAGTGTTAGAGGGTTTGTCATAATCTATGTTAGAAATAAGCCGAGTTGAGACTTTGAGCTATCATTTCTAACATAGTGAGTTTCAATGCTGTGTCAGTGGATGGCAAGTAACGCAGTTTCCTTTTTCCATAGGCGCAAAGCCTGACTCCCCAGGACTACAATCTGAGATGGTCAGGCCTTCTGGTAACAGTGGGTGAAGTCCTGGAAAAGAGCTTGCTAAATGTCAGCCGGACTGATTGGCATCTGGCTTTCACTGGCATGTCTCGCCGACAGATGATCTACAGCGCAGCCAAGGCTGTGGCGGGCATGTATAAGCAGAGGCTGCCACCCAGGCCCATGTGAGACCAGCTGCTGGGACATGGAGACCTGCCATTGTCACCTTGGGCTCCGTGTCAGAGGAAACTGAGTAGCTTCCATGAATCCAACAGTTTTTACAGTTTTCCTGTAGGCTGCAGGCTTTTTCAAAAAATTCTTTTTTTTTAAAATAAAGGTACAATGTCATTCCAGTAAAAGAAATAGATCCTCTTTTTACTGTCATAATTTCATACGTCCTGGTTCTCAAAAAACAAACACAAATATATCTACAGCACAATCCAGCTTACCAGATTTATAAAATGGAGATCTGAGTTCACATATTTGATGATTGTTCTTGACTCTTCTGGTTTCTTAGTATGTAATGAGTTCTGTGTGTGTTCACTATCTTGTGAGGGCTTGTTTCCTGTCATCTGTGTGTGCACATGACCTCAGTGCTTGCTGGGCTGGGGGTGCACAGTCTGATGTGTTTTACAGAATATGGGCCAAATTAACAGAATGGATATATATTTTTTTGTTATTATGTACATGTATAGTTTGGAAGTTATGCTTGTTTCTTTTTTGTTTTAAATTTTGGTATTTTACAGATTTATATTATGAACATCAGAAAATAACATTTTATTTTTTCATTGCTATCTAAAAACTAAAGGGCAGATCAAGTATATCTTAGATCACTCATGTTTTTATTTTGTTTATTTTTGTAAATTGGTGTCTGCTTGCCTGCTTGGCTCTGTACCATGTGTGTACAGTGCCCAAGAAGACCAGAAGAGGGCAGCAGAGCTCTGGAACTGGAGTCACAGATGGCTGTGAGCTGCCCTGTGTGGGGCGGGGGGGGGAGGGGGTGACTAGATTCCTCTAGAAGAGCTGTCCGTGTTCTTGCCCACCCTCACGTCTCTCCTGCATCCCTTCCACCCGTGTTACTTTTATATAATGGCGGTAGCACTTCCACCAGTCAGCTTTCACAACAGCCGTTCCTGCATCCACACATCCTGCAAACTGTAAGAGGGATCCCCTTCTTTTGGAATGGGATTTTTCTTCACCTAAAGCTACTTCTTTTTTATTTTATTTTTTTATTATGTGTTCTGATAGCATTTACCTCCCTCCTCTCCCTGAACTCTTCCATCCCCACTATGTGCTCCTGTTCCTGTCTTCTTTTCCCCAGCCCACCAAGTGCAATTTGTATTGTCCAAATAGGTGTGAGGCCATGTCCAGTTGACCAACAAGAGGTGACGCCCTTAAAGAAACTTGACTGTCCCTCCCTTAGAAGCCACCAACTGCCACTAACTCTCTAGCTTTATGCATTGGGGAGTTGGGGGATATAAGCCCATCTGTGCTGGGATGTTTTCTGACTGAGATGTATAGATTTAAGGTTATTTTTTAGTCTGCCTTAAGCACAGTCTGACATTCATAACTGTGCCTCTCTGCCTGTATTTCTTAAGGATATTTTCAGTGGGATGATTTTTATATTCGATGTATATGTTTTCTTCCCAGACATACTGTCTTTTACCATTCGGGGATTTACATAAGTCAAAATTAAGTGAATTTTTTTTTTTTTGTTACTCAGTTGAGCTCTATATATACAATTCAGATATCTTCCTGATGACAGTTTGATAC
>JADRCC010567937.1:0-13699 GCA_019843855.1 Hylomyscus alleni
TATGAGGGGCAGAGAACAAAGCCTAGGTTAGGCAGAGGAAGTCATGAGTCAGAAGCACTAGGCAGGGCCTAGATTGGGAGCAGAAAGCAGAGAAGTGCATGGGGGAGGGGATGAAATATGGACCCCACCCCCAAGCCCAGACTCTCAGGACTCTGATCTTGTATCTTTTGAGTGTGGGTGTATGCTGGTGTTAGGACATGTAGAAGACAACCTCAAGTGTCATTCACAGGGGCCTTAATTTCTTTTAAGACACGGTCTCTCATTGGCCTGGAAGTCACAGAATAGGCTAGGGAGGTCGGCCAGCAAGCCTCAGGGAGCCTTCTGTCTCTGCCTTCTCAACACTGGGGTTACAAGAGTGTGCCATTACATGCTCTTCTTACATGGGTTCTAGCAGCCCAAATTGGGTTCTCATGTAAGCAAGATAAGCACTTTACTAACCTATGGCCACAGCCCCAAACTGACCAAGTGACATTTCTGGAGTGGAACCAGTTGACATGTGATTTGCACCACTAGTTTTACTAACCAGCAAATACTATCAAAATAAGGTTGGGAATAGTGAAGAGCATTGTCTTTAAGGAAAAAAAAATGTGTGTGTTGTGTGTGTTCAAAGTGTGCATAAGTGTGTGTATGTGGGTCCATTTGTACTCATATATAGGTATGTGTGTAAGTGTACAGGCCAGAGGGCAAGCCAACCTCCAATGTTGTCTTCAGGAAGACTGTCCATCTCCTTTGAGTCAGGGCCTCAACTCATCGGAAACTCACCAATTACTGTTTTCCCAATCCCCAGTTGCCAAGGACCAGCCTCTGCTTGTAATGGGGTTCTGAGGAAGAGGTGTTAGGAGTAGTGAAAAGAGGGACTCACTCCAAGTTAAAGCATGGGTTCAAGGGACTCCAAGTTAAACCATGGGTGCAAGCTGACAGCCTGTGTTCTGCTCAAGACAGCTTTCTGAAGATCACCAGACAGCTCATCCAAATAGCTCCCAAACCAAAGCCCAGTCTTTGATTGACATACCAGTCCGGTCATTTACTCCAGGTTCCCTTTTGATTATCCCATGAATCACCATTCCATGACCCCCAACCCCTTGATTCTTACACATTTTTTTAATGTTGCAAATGAAGTCAAAGATCTGCCTGCCTTTGTGAGTACAGACAATAAGCTAGCTGGGTGGCATCCTGTCCTGAGATCACCACTGCCACCACATCCGATCCTCAACAAGCTCTATCTCAGCCTGACTTTGAACTTAGGAATCTGCCCACCCTAGCTGGCAATAAACTTAGCTGGGTGGGATCTTGTCCTGTGATCACCACTCCAGAATCTCTTTATCCCCTTCTTTGATATCTGACAAGCTGACTCAAAGTGCAGCTGCCTTTGTTCTTTTAGGTCCATGAGGTTCCTTATACAATTCATATTGTAGCCTTATATTTTGCATAGTTGAGAAATTATATTTTTTTTGAACTCATGTTTTCATAGTTCTTTCTCACAGCCCTAAGGGTTGTCCTGAAGGTCTCAGTGTTTACCATTCTTGCTAAGGACATAAACGTATCCTTGCCCCCTAGACTGTACTGTTTCTGATTATCATGGAGACATTAACCTTGGCAGAGAGGACATTCCCTGATAACCTTGGCAGGGAGATTATTTCATGAAGGAGGAACATGAAGATATATATATATATGTGTATATATATATATATATATATATATATATATATATATACACACACACATGTATATATATACATGTAATATATATATATACATGTAATATATATACATGTATATATATATATATATATATATATATATATATTACAAATAAGCCTCAAACTCAGTGAACAGTCAGCTTTTGAGCCTCAGCCTCAACAGCTGTAACGTAAATCAAACTTTACTTGCAGCTCCTTTAAGAATTAGTAAGTTGGGAGCTGAAGAGATGGTTCAGTGGTTAAGAACACATAATACTATTGTAAAAGACCTGAGTTCAAGTCCTGCATGGTATCTAGGTAGCTCACGACTGGCTATAACTCCAGCTCCAGGGAATCCAATCCCACTGTCCTCTGCAGACACCTGTATTCCTGTAGACACACCCTTGTACAGACATACACTAATACACATAATGAAAATAATAATACCCATGGCATGGTGGCACACATCTGTAATTCCAGCACTCAGGCAGGTGGATCTCTGTGAGTTCAAGGCCAGCCTGATCTACATAGCGAGTTCCAGGCAGGCCAGTCAGGGCTACATAGTGAGACCCTATCTGAAATATAAACTGAAATAAAAGCCAGCCTTGGTGAGTTTCTTCTTCTGAAGTGATAGTACATCTCTAACAGCTAAAGTCCTGGATAAGTGGAATTCTTACTGCTGACAACAGAAAAAGCTAACAGTGTGTTCCTATTTTTTCTCTTCCCTATATGTCCCAAACTGGCTTCAAATTTATAATGTTCTTGCTCCCACCTCCACAGGGCTTGGATTAGAGGCATGCACCACCATGGTCAGTTCAAGGTGACTTATGTGAATGAGCATGTGCACTTGTTTGAAGACCAGAGGCTTATGTCAGGTATCTTCCTCTATCAGCCTCCACTCTATCTTTAGAGACAGAGTCTGTAAATGGATCCAGAGCTCACTAATTGACTAGAAGACTAGCACCAGGGGCCTACCCTTCTCCAAGCTCCATTACAGATGTCTGTACCATGCCCAGCTTTCATAGGGGTGCCAGGGATCTGATCTCAGATCCTCGTGCTTTTGTGACAGGCCACTTAACTATCTCTCCAGCCACCTCAAAATAATTTAAACATACAACAGAAGTCACAATGAGACACAGTTTAAGGTTAATGATCATTTAATATTTTAACAAGTTCACTTATAAACATACTGTATGCACATCCAGGGAGAAAACTGGCTTGGTAGATGCAACAGAATAACAGAAGCAATCACAAAGAAGACTGTCTGCGCCCTCTGCCTGTCATCTTTCATCTACATAGACTAGAGGGCAAAATGAGAGGTTACATGGGCTCAACAACAGATGTAGAAAAGAAATCTGAACCATTCTGTCTCAAATGCAGGAACTTGCTCTACTCCAGAAGGCTACTGTGGGCACTAATGACCCAGGATGAGCCTAAGCCAAGCCTTCTTGGCAAGGGATGATCTGAGGAAGCCTCATGCTTTCCATATGAAAGGTTCTTAAAGAACTAAAAGAGCTGCCACGCAGTGTCAGCAGTCAGCCTCTTCCAGCCCTGCTTCGTTACTTAAAAGTCTCTGTGGAGGGGACATGTTCCTCAATGCTGGACAAGTAGCTCCCTCCAACTCATGAATCTCATGACTCACTGAAGTACAAAATGGTGCCCCAAAAGCCATCGAAAGGGCAGCATCTGTGAGGGTCGGGGCTGAGGAAATGAGACGCCAGAGAATGTATTCCATTCTGGGTATGCAATCAAGTAAAACTGGTGACAGGAAATGATCAGGCTCAACTATGGCTGCCTGGCACAGCTAACCCCACTGGGGTCAGGGGATAGGCAGGGCACACCCATGAGACAGTAGGAGATAATTCTGTTTCAAAAGTACTTCAGGGGCGTGACTTAGTACTCTATGGTTTTAGGAATGCCAGTAACTAACTTCAAAATTAAAATCACTGTGTAACACTAAACACTGGTTTTAGTGTTTTGTAAGTAAAGCACGGAGCTTTAGGAATGGTGACATTGTGACCAAATGGCAGTCTTACAGCACAGGATGTAAAATCAGAGTCATGCTTATTAAAGTGACACTGTACAGCATCCGTATCACGTTGTCACATACCCCATCATGACAGAGAAGCAAAAAAATGTCAGCTGGAAATGGGCAAGGCTGTGTCAACAGGTCCCCAAGGAGTAGCGAGAAAGCACTGTGGGCACCATCTCTACTTGGCAACTGTCTCACATGGAGATCTGTTGAAGACTTGAACTGACCAAGAGAGAGCTGCCCAGCAGTACAGCAAGGCAGCACGCATGCACGGGGCTGGGCTGGGCACAGTCAGAATGAGTGCTTCCTGGGAGCACTCTAGAAAAACAGGACCATGCAAAGTAGAGGGCGGGGCCCTCACTGTGCTGTCCCACCTTCGTGCCAGGGTACTGTTTGAAACTAAAACTTGCCAGTCACAAAGCTGGAATTAGGAGCTTTAAAACATGAAAGAACAGACATTTTAAATATGTGGGATATGTATTCTCTAATATTAGAAATATAAATTTTTGTCAGAAAGCCAGATAGTGAGCTTCCCAGAGTGTCACACGTTTGGGGACTAGAAATGTTTTAAGCTCTTCTCTTGTGAGCGGGTCAGGACTGAGAACAAGGCTGGATCCCCACTAACATGAAGGATTAGAACAAATCCCTGAGATGCTCTACCCAATCCCATTTCTCACTCAAAACCTGAGACTCTAGACAACCACAGGGCCTCCCTACCACTGCTGAGGAAGAGCCTCTCCAGGAGTTAAAGAGCGTCCCCATGCAGCTTGGGGCCCAGAAGGCCTGAGGCAGGAACATTCTAAAAAAGGCTCTCCCCCATTGCCCTCACCATACTTTCTTTACAAGTAGAAAAATAGTCTCTATAGGCTCTCTGCAGACTGAGTTGGCAATCAATATGCCTAAAGCAGACACTGAAAACACACGGCTGGGCAGCTCCCAGCATACCTCCACCCACCGGCACTCGGCACTCGCACTCACCTCCTCATTCAGCAGGGCTTAAAGGGAAAGGCTCGAATTCTGAGGCTCAGATCAATTCCTAACTCCAGACTAATTCCAACCATCCCCAGGAAAAGCAAACAGAAGAATAACAAGAAAATAAAACTGGGCAGATTACTGGAGCCTAATTTTTAAAGGGAGGGGGTGGCCCTCTGCATCCTGAGCAGCCAATCCTACCGGTACCTAGGAGCTCCAAGGGGTAGGCTATAGGGTCCTTACACCATAGTCCTGCAGGAGCCACCAGCCCACAGCCCCTAGGGTAACATGCAACGGGGTCTAGAGTAAGATTCCACAGTTAAAGAAGCTGTGACTCTCCTCACCACATTTACACACACCCTCCTCCATCAGCATTATTATTATTGGCATAGCAAGGAAAGCCAACCCTCAATTCAATACTGCACCTAACTGAATGGAAAATGCCCGTTTAAATGGGTGTGTTTACATAAAGCCATCCAAGAGTCCCTAAGAAAGACTTGGTGCAAGCTAGTACCAGGAAGGACTCAGGCTCTTGCTCACAGCATACCTCCAGCTCTCTTTGTGGTACCATGCAAGTCAGTCACAATTATTAGACTACCACTTTCAAAAGAACTATTTAAATTATTATGAAAGACACTTGTTACAAACAGAAATGCCCTGCAAATCAAATTATTGCACACAGGACTAACAGAAGCTATGCACAGAAAATGTTGAAGGCTCTAGAAGACCCAGAACAGAGAGCCCAGGGCCATGCCTGTGGCTGCCCCGGCAAGCATGCCCAGAGCCAGGTCACTGTCATTGTCTCGGTACCGCTCCCGGATGATGACTTGGTTGGCAGGCTGTTGTCCATAAACGCCTAAAAAAGAAGAGAAAAGAGATCTTTTAAGATGTAGTTTGTCTATCATTCACTGAAAAGATGGTGTCCCTAACATAGTCACCGTATCTAATCTCCATGTGACCAGCTTGTTCACATTTACTGAAAAGATGGCGACCTTAACATAGACACTATATGGAGTTCACAATCTCCATGTGGCCAGCTTGCTCACTAGTTGGCTTTCAAAGTCCTTTAGAAAAGTGTTAACAGGTGGCTCCAGTGAGTTCAACCCAACCCTTTCCAAGGCCCACCACACAAATGCTAAGGAAAACACTGTTGCAATTTATAAAAGACAATACATGGAGGCCAGGAGACACGGTTTAGTATTAAGTTCACTTGTCACTGTTGCAGAGGACCTGGCAACCAGACATTACCTCACAAGCATAAGAAACTACAGCTTCAGGGGATCCAATGCCCTCTTGTGATTTCTACAAGTACTAAATGTGCACTTGGAACACACATATACAGCCAAACATTCATGCATGTTAAATAATTTTTAAAAGATGTACACAAGACCTAGCATGGTGGTTCACACCTTGAATCCCAGCCAGTGGGAGACAGCGAGAGGGGGATCTCTGTAAGTTCCAGGCCAGGGATACCTAGTGAGAGCCTGTCTTAAAGACAAGATGATGGTACAAGCTTACAGAGAGGAAGGGGATCATCCTTCAGAAGAACTTTATTAGAGGAGTGTGGTGGTTCGGATGAGAACACCCCCATAGGTTCACATGTTTAACTATTCGGTCCCCAGGTGGGTGAACTATTTGGGAAGAATTACAAGGTGTGATCTTATTGGAGAAGATGTGTTACCAGGGGTGGGATTTAAGATTTCAAAGGTCCATGTGACTCCAGTTAGTGCTCCCTCCCTTACTCCCTCCCTCCACCACCCCCCACCTGCAAGTAGGAGTACCTGCAGATAAGGCTGTAAGTTCTCAGCTACTGCTCCCGGACCAAGCCTGCCTGTGCCCTTCCACTACAGTCAGGGGCTCACCTTCTGTAACTGTAAGCCTCAATAAACTCTTTCTTCTATAAGTTGCCTTGGTCATGGTGTTTCATTGCAGTAACAGAAAAATAACTAAGACAAATATGACCTCATGACCACCGAGGAGAAAGCCTTTGGTTCCTTCCGGTTTCTTACTCAAAGATTTCCAGGGGGATGGAGGGGATCCATACAGCGTGACCCAGACTACCCACAGAAGCTGGAGAGACACAGATAAGGAAGAAAAAAATGGACCGCTGCCTTGGAATTTGGAGGGGGGTCAACCCACATGTGCCAAAGAGAGGAAAGCACTTGACTGTTTAAAAGAGCCACTGGGGGACCTGCCTGACTCCATCTCAAGATTAAAAGCCATCTTGTTACAAGGTCAAAACAAATTCATTCCTGTTTTCTATAAAACCTGGATTTGAGCAAGTCTTGACCCATTTTCTGGAATTTGACATATTCCACACACTATACCCTCACTTCCATCCTGCTAAGATGTTCTGCCAAATAATTTTGAAATATTCAGCCACCTTCCTATGTAAGCAAAATTCCCAACCTTGAAAATCTCCCAACCCTTGAAAATTCCCTAGTCTTGCAAAATCCCCTAGGGTTTTTGTTTTTGTTTTGAGCTATATAAACCCCATTCTCCTATGTTTGATGCTATTTTCTCAAACTCTGCTTTAGGGAGATATCCTTATGTGACAAAAAAAAAAAAAAATAAAGCTTATGTAATATGACCAAAGAATTTGGGTAACAATCTTTACTCTAGCTCCATGGGATTAACACTGCAAGGTTATACCACAGGCTACATGTCTTACTCTGGAGAGGTCAGAGTCCTCTGTTTGCCCAGGCCAATCCCTATAACACTGCAAAGTTCAGAGCACAGAGAAAGTTACAGAGGCCTGCCTCAGGTTTCCATGGCAGCATCCCTCCATGCCGAGCCTGCTGGGATGATAGACAAATGGGGAGAGTGTGGGAAATCGGGGGAATCCTGCTTGAAGATGAACCAGCAGCAGGCAAGCATGGTGGTTCACCTGGCATCGTAGCACCTGGGGGCTATGACAGCCACACCAGTCTCACG
Organism: Hylomyscus alleni; assembly: GCA_019843855.1. Classification (NCBI taxonomy): domain Eukaryota; kingdom Metazoa; phylum Chordata; class Mammalia; order Rodentia; family Muridae; genus Hylomyscus; species Hylomyscus alleni. Next base: position 7,618 of record JADRCC010567937.1, read on the forward strand.
CCATCTGAAGTTTGCTTCTTGTGAAGTACAAAGTGGAGAGAACTATACCCAACTCCCCCTCCATGTCACCACACTGCATTTCCTCAGTTTTGACAAAGATCCGAGGATGTCACCAAAAGGAAAAAAACATCATGAGAAAAGTCACTCTTGATCCTTAAAATGGGTGTCTTGGACGTTTTCTTTTGGGTTGGTTGGGTGTTTTGTTTTGTTTGTTGTTGAGACAGTCTCTGTATTACAACTGGTCTGGAACTCACGGATCCACGTGCCTCTGCCTCTGAAGTGCTGGGATTAAAGGTAAGCAGTGCCACACCCAGCTTGCTAACTTTGTATTTAGGTTAGTATACAAAATAATGAGTTTCACGATGTACTCCATTCATGCAGTGTGTGGCAGCATCTCTTCCCCATCCGACTGGTTACACAAACCCTTCTTGGGAACGAACTCACACACACTAGTGAAGTTCTAAGGTCAAGACAGGTCTCTCTTGAGGATTTAATTGGGGTGGTGGAGGTCACTGCCATGACTTTGTTACAGACTTGTAGACTACAGTCATGCCCAAACTAAAATATTAAAAACAGGCTTCTTATTCATGGTGTGAGCTAGATGCACCTTCCTCTCAAAAAAAAAACAAAAAAAAACAAAAAAACAACACACAGTCACTTCTTCAACTGATACACACTAAAGGAGAAAACCACTGAGGATATCTGGGAGTTTCAAATGTTCCAACATCAGAGGTGTAGTCAAAAAGTGCAAAGAATACGATGTGCATACGCTTGGCGCTGAGGCACTGACAGATACCAATGCCACGTCCTTAATCTACAATCAAGAATGGCATATCCCTAGAGTTTTTTGCAGAATGAATTATGAAAGTTCCAAGAAACCCACAAGAGCATCTGGGAAAAATCTTCTTGTCCAAATTGCTAAATGTGTCACATGCAGCTACAAGTGCGCCTGCCTGTGCTGTAACCTCAAGAATTCTGAGCTACACTTCCTCCCATGGCGCCACCACCAGCCAGCCTCTGCCTACTCCACTTCCTCTGCCCGTTGCTGGCTGCTCCAGCTCTACCTCCTCACCCGTTCCTTTCCCTGCTTCTGCCTCTGCCTCTACTTCCTTGTCCGTCTCCTCCTCCACCAGTACTAACCGCCGATCGGCTCAAACAACACAGTCCCATTAAAGCACAGCAGGTTGGACCATTAACAAGAGAGACCATACATGTAACAGCAAGAGATCTACTGGAGGAAACATTAAGGAAGCCTAGGAGAGAATGAGAAGAGGAAGCAGATGAAACCATCAGCAAAGGAAGACTCACCCGTCCCGACTGACTTGTAATGAGTCACCACGAAAGCTAATGGCAAAGTGTTATCAACAAGGTAGAAATGTCTTAATTATACCTGGCAGAGAGAAGTCAGAGATTGGTGGAGACAAATCTCGGTATTAGTCCCGAGAGGATCGATCTGAAGACATGCCTCTGTGCGCACTGGCTCTTGTAAAGAACCTGAGTCCAGTTGCCAGTATTCAGGTCGATTGGCTCCCAACTGCCTTTAACTCCCACTCTGGGGAACTGGAAACCTCGTGCCTCCTCAACCACGTGTACATTATCCACACGTCAACAAATAATTTAACATAATTTAATTTTTAAAACAAGAGAGAGGAGGGTCTGGGGGAGAAGTCTTCTCACAAGAAACCATGGAAATGGCAAGTGAGTTTCTTGCAGGCTTAAGAGGTTTCAGCTGGCACACTATAGAAGCCCATCTGAAGCTCTGTCACTTTCAAGCTTTAATATTTATTTATTTATCTGTGGGTGTTGGGCATGTTCCACTGAATCATCTCACCAAACCTATCTCGGCACTTTTTACAAGCACCTTTGATGAACAAAACAGATGTCAACTCTGACTGATGTCCTGTGGTGACCCATGTGGTATACAGATAAGGTCACCAAGTTGGTCTTAATGTAGCAGAGTACCTGGATCCAGAGGGCTTAGAGTCTTCCCATCACAGGAGGAAAACGTGGCAACAAAAACTAGGAACAGCAGGAACTTCACATCCCAAAATGAGAGCAGGCAATGGTCTCAAGATAAGCTGCTGATATTGTTGCCCACTGAAACCTGTCAAGCTGGGCCTCTGCAGTCCACATTGCTCTCAGCATTGTCTTCCAAGAACTTACTAGGGTGGCCATTAAACTCTGCTTATAACATTCAACCATGTTTCTAGGCCAGAGTTTCAAACTTTTCCACACTCTTCCCAAAAAAATCCATAAAGTCACGTCTGTTGCAGCAATAGCCCACTCTCTGGTACCAACTTCTGCCTTAGTTACCTTTCTCCTGGGGTGATAAAAAACACCATGACCAAGACAACTTATGGAAAGAAGTTATCTAAGGCTTACAGTTCCAGAGGGTTAAGAGCCCATTATCACCACCACAAGAAAGAAACAAGGCAGCAAGCACCTGGCATGGCACGGGAACAGCTGAGAGCCCACATCCCAAACCATAAGCAGGAAACAGAGAGCTATCAGGAAATGGTTCAAAGCTTTTGAAACCTCCAAGCTTTCCCTGAATAATGCACCTCCTCCAGCAAGGCCACACCTCCTAAGCCTCCCCAAACAGTGCTACTGCCTGGGGACCAAGTATTCAAAGACCTAAGAATACCGAGGATATCCCGTTCAAACCACCTCAACTATGTATATAGAGAGATTAATGCATTTCTATTTGAAGAATCAAAGTACACAAGATGACTACACATACTGCAATATGAAGTTTCTAGATAGTTTCTAGTTCTATGATGATAAGAGAACTCAAAGATAAGAGGCAACATTCAAAGTGTTATTTACGGGCTGGCGAAATGGCTCAGCGAGAAAGAGCACTGACTGCTCTTCCGAAGGTCCTGAGTTCGGATCCCAGCAACCACATGGTGGCCCACAACCACCCATAATGAGATCTGACGCCCTCTTCTGGGGTGTCTGAAGACAGCTACAGTGAGCTACAGTGAATTACAGAGCGAGCGGGCCACAGCGAGCATGCCACAGCAAGGGGGCCAGAGCGAGTTCTATTCCCAGCAACCACATGATGGCTCACTGCCATCTGTACAGCTACAGTGTACTCATACACATAAAATAAATAAATCTTAAAAAAAAAAACAACAAAGTGTTATTTACTGGAACAGAACGATCCATTTTCGATTAGAAAGGCTCTTCAGATGGGAGTAGCTGACATGAGTTTGCACTGCACGGATGTAGTTATAAAACTAAAAAACCAGTCTGGTTTCTGTTCACCCGGTGCAGCAGAAGTAACCAACAAGAAACTATACTTCAGCTTGTAAGGTTCATGCATTCATTACTCCACAGCCCAGTAGCTCACGCAAACAATCCAGCACTTAGGGGCCAGGGAGGAGGAACTCAAGCTGAGAAACAATCTGGGATACACAGGAAGACTCTGCCTCAAGGCAAACAACTATGAAGTTCTCATAAAGTAGACTTCCTTTTTCTTCTTCTTTCTTGTATTGTTTGTTGATTCTGAGACATGTCTCATGCCATCCAGGCCAGCCTGGAACTTATTTCGTAGCTCAGGAAAACCTTGAACTTCTGATCCTCTTCCCTCTACTGCCCGGATTTTATGCTGTGCTGCGGGTTAGTGCGTGCTACACGGGATTCTCCCACCTGAGCCTCACCCTCTAGCCGAGTGCACTTTCCGAACGACTCTGAAGCACAGGCCCAACAGAACATTGACAGCGGGCTGACCTTCAGGTTGTCCTCTAATGTCCCTGCAAGAGCTGTGGCACACATACACCCACACACACTCTTCCTTATCATGGGCTTCTAGTGTTTAAGACTGAATGGCAAGGGGGCTGGAGAGACGGTTCAGCGATTGAGATAACTTGCTACTCTTCCAGAGAACAGTTCTTCAAATCCCAGCACCTACAAGTCAACTCCGAACCATATATAACTCCAGCTGCAGGCATCAAACTCCCTATTCTGACCCTGACAGGCACATGCACTTATGTGCACATACCTTCAGACACTTACACACAATGGAAAATAAATTTTTTAAAAATGTTTAAACTGAATGACTTACGGAAAATGTAAGCAACTAAGGTGTATTTGATTACTAAAACCTGTAAATAATCAAAAACTAGGCTGGAGAGATAATTTAGTGGGGCACAGACAGTTGCTGCCAATCTGACAACCCGAGTTCAGTTTCTGGGACCCACACAGAGTTAGGAGACAACTGATTCCCTTGAATTGTCCTCTAACCTTCCCCCAAGAGCTGTGACACACATGCCCCACACACATGTGTAACACATGCACACAAAATCAATAAAAATGTAATAGTCTTTCAATAACAATTACTCTAGCACTGTAAAGATATGTGAACATCCAAAAGACTATTTGAAGAAAAATATGCAAAAATCAGAGTGACAACGTGATCTGGGGTCTCCACTGAGAAAGTGCAGCTCACTTAACTTCAAACTGAAAAGTAAGCCTCCTCCTTGCCCCCACCGTACACAGAGACCGGGAGCTGCAGCCAGCGTGTGTTACCTGCATACGGGTACTGGTACGGCACGGCATACGCCTGCCCGTTGGCGGCATAGACAACTTGAGTTCCTGCTGGGTATGCGCCACTGTATGGACCATAGCCATAGACCTGGAAGGAGAGAAAGTCCCATGAGAAATACAATTTTGAGGGAAGGGCTGGAGAGTTGGCTCAGTGGGTAGAGGCACTTGCCACCTAGCCTAATGCCATGCTTTGTGTCCCTGAAACTCAGAGGAAGGGATGAGTAGAGTCCTAAAAACTGTCCTCTGTTAGCAATGATGAAATGAACATACTTAAGTGAGCAGGGGAGCGTGGGGATGGAGAGAGGTGACATGCATGGGAGGTAATGGGGGGAGGAAAGGGGAGACAAGGAATGATGTGATGATACATATACACATACATATATGCATGCATGCATACATACATACATGTATACCTATATACACACATACATACATGCATGCATGCATAATATATACATACTTATATACATACTTATATACATACATGTATATGTACATACATTACATACATGCATACATAAATGGGTGCCCCCTGACCTCCACAGGTATGCTGTGGCATATCCTAGATTGAATAATGGAAATATTGGTAACTCAGAAATCCCAAAGAGTACAGACAGAAAAGGGGGAAAGGGGCCAGGAAAAGTTTGTTCCCTCTGCCCAAAGAGCCAATAACACCTCTATTCTGTGTAAACACTAAGAACAAACTGCAAGGACACCTGTTCCTATCCCCAAAGGTCGGAGGTGGAAGCCCTAACCAGCATGCTCTACAACAGCCTCAACTACAGCTATGACAGCTACAGCAAGCCTCCCCTGCTCCCTTAGAGTCCAGCCAAAAAGGATGCATGTGGAGCAGGCGACTTCATCCCTGCCAGGTAACAAGGCAGCAGACCACGGAGCAAGTGAGCCACAGAGTTCATCACTGCTGAGCAGAAGCAATGTGCCTTTCCCCCTCCGCCTAGGAATCACTAAAGGCTGGTGGGGTGTGGGGCTGCTGGTTGGACTCCATGCCTGTTAGTGGACAGGCCAAGCAGTAATGGGCAGTCCTCTCTTCCCAGCACTCTGAGAAGGCGCAGAAAAAAACTAAATTCCTGAGCTAGAACCCAGCCCTGGCTGTGAACTGAGAATCTGAACTTCCACCTGGCAAGATCCGAGTCTATCCATGTTTAAAATTTCAAGGTTCTGACCAAAAATCACTTTTAGCACAAACAGCCAAGATCTCAAACAAAATGACACAGAAGAACACCCACATTGAGACCGCAGAGATGTCAGTGTGAGGGCTGGGGGCGGGGGTGTGTGTGCAGCTCAATGGGCGCAGCTTGCTAGGCATGGGAGAAAGGCTAGGTTCCAACCCAACACCTGAGGGTGAAAGATGCTAGAATTATCTAGAGAGGACTTGTGTCTATATATGACTAGAAAAGCTCTAGTGTATATATGGATGGTCTTTGTGCAATGTGTGGGGGCGGGGGGCAAATGTACATGTGTAGAAGGCATACATGTCCATGCATGCACTTAGAGGCCAGAAGAGGACACTGGG
>JADRCC010567940.1:1707-16629 GCA_019843855.1 Hylomyscus alleni
ATATATATATATATATATATATATATATATATATATATATATATATAATCTCAAACAAACAAACAAGGATGAGTTGCATGCAAGAAGCTCTTTGCATTATTGTGTTAATTCCTCAAGGGAAGACACTATATAAATCTGCAACGGGGTTTTTATGAGTGTGAATGTAGGTGTGTATAATGGTGTGTGTGTAAGGAGATAAAATTTAACCATTAGCATTTGCATTTTGGTCTGTTACCTAGAATGTAAAGAGGTCATGTCAACTGTTTTAAGCCATTTCTTCTGTTATTTTTAGTGATCATTATTCAGAAAGCAAGTGACTCTAAAATAGGATGTCTACTGCAGAATTTCTCCAATTAAATATGATATTTGATGTGATTGAGCCATTTATGTAAAGATGGTACCGATGTCTGATAATAATGAGTGTCACTCGTGTGAAATTAGTGTGCAGACAGTTGAAAATGCATTTATACTCTTTAGACTGTTTTCTTCAATGACAGGACATGAATAATAAGAAGGGACTACAGAAATGCTTGTTTTCTCAATCATAGCTTTTTATTCTGTCACTAGGTTATGTGCATTTAGTCTTTACCTTTGTTCAACATAAAATATGTAACAAATAATCTTATGTTAACATAAATCAGGTAGTATATATTTGAAACAGATGAACCTATTTTTTGCAGTTATCATGTGCCATGAAAAATATGAAACTATTCTCCTTTGATGTTTTTACTCATTTCTTCTTATCTTGCTGATTAATTTTATAGTTGAATTTTTACCTCTACTTTCTATGTGACAATCAATTGCACCTGGTCCTCTATCTATAATGTTACAGGGATTTTTTTCTTTATTTATGCTATTACAATAAATTATAATGCAAACTGTATGATATTAAATATTTTTTGTGACAAATACAATAAAAAGAACACTACTTTATAATATGCCTATGTTTCTTAAATCAATAGTCTTGTTAAGCACATTGATACATACCACACATTCTTCTTACTGGGGCAATAAGAATCCTCTTATTGGAGAATAAAGATCTTAGACACTGGAGAGTAAAGATTTTATAAAAATATGTTTATACTTAAAGAATAATTACATCATTTTCCCCTTGCCCTCATCCCTTAGATATATATCCTTTCTCCTCCTCACTATCCCTCACAAGTTTCTCCTACTCCTGTTGTGTCCCCCTCAAATTAATAGTAACTTTTTGCTTTGATTATCACTGTTACATATAAATATAGATGCACAAATATATAATCACAACTTGTTTAGTCTGTATTTGTTATTTGTGTGTATATGGTTTCTGAGGTGACCACTTTGTTCTAGATAACTACTTAAGTGTAGTTGTCCCTCTTCTACCAGTCATTAGTTGCTTATGGGTCTTTGTTTAGAAGTGGGCTTCCATGAGACTATTCCCTTCCACCACAGCTTGTCCATTGTTACACATATGTTTAGGAAGCCATTTCTAGGAGACAGAGTCTCCTAGCAAACTTCCTGGTCCTCTTCCTCTAGCTCTTACAATCTTTCCATCCTCTCTTCAGCTATGTTCCTTGAACAGTAGGTGCAGAACCTGTTTTGAATATGTGTTTGTTTGGACTGGGTTCCATGCAATCCATTGATCTTTGCAGTACAAGCAAACTGCCCTGAACATTTGTAAATTTGTATTTGATTTTGCGTTCACCAAATCTGAGAAACCATGTTTTGATATTCAAGCTCTAATAAGTTTTGGTTATTTTGGTTAAATTAATTTTAAGTTTGACAGTTTACTAGTTCTATGAACTGATTCTTCCTGCTGATCGCATTATTAATAACTAATGAGTTTCTTATTTAGGGAACAATATGCCATATCACCCTTTAATTGTCGCAAAGCACAACCCATACTTCAAGACCAAGATCTTGATGCTGCTACTGTGCTTCCAAAGGAAACATGCCATGGTATACATAATTATGTTCTGGGATCAATAGTTTCCCTCTAAGTTAATTGAAACAAGCATCACCCAAGTACAAAATCATTCATCTTACACCAGAGAAAAACATTTTGTCCTGCCTAGAGATGAACGCATGCCCTGGCAAAATACTAGAGGAAGATAACCAGTTTTTCTTGCTCTTTATTCCCCAACCCTCATCCCCCCCACCCAAAGGATTGATCTGCACATAAAGGTCTCCACAACTTCAAAAGCATTTCTGGACTTGGATCAGGGTGACTGAGTTCAGAGGAGTGGCAGACACTAGCCCCTGATGTTTATTGCTGTGGGCTCTTTCATCTAATGGTAATTCTTTGCTTAGAGGAAGCAACAGACAGAGCAGTCTTGTGACTGTTAAATTTCCAGATTAATGTTTAGTTGCAAAGCACCTCACACACAAACACATGCATGCACTAACACACACACACACACACACACACACACACACACACACACACACACCAGTATTCTCATTTTACATTCCTGCTACTAATCCAACTGTAGAAGTTCCAAGAAACAGTATAGAGAAGGAAAGGAAAGCAAATTCCTGTATCTAAAGATCCAGTATATATGTCATGGCTACGTTCTCACTGCAGCATACTGACTGTAAAGTAGTACTGCTTTCATAACCAAACAGTTGGCATGGTTGATAGTTTCCTCCTTCCTTCCTTCCTTCCTTTCTTCCTTCCTTCCTTCCCCCCTCCCTCCCTCCCTCCCTTCCTTCTTTCCTTTTTCCCTTTCAGAGAATTAGTTATGTGAACCTCTTTTGTCATTCAGTTTTGTTTCTAGTAATTTGTTCAATTATCTGGATGGAAAAATTTAAGTTTATCACAGTCACGGATTATACAATGTTAATAGTTGAGATGAGGGGTTTGCAGACATCATGCCTACTTCCACCTTCTAAGCTTCTCTTATATCACTTTCTAAGAATTTTTTGGCTTTTCATTATTCTTCTATTTGCTCATGGAAGAGTGCTGTGTTAAGTGCTGGAACAGCTGTGAATGAGAGTTAGCTCAAAAGTTGCATGAAAAATGCATTATCAGATTTTTTTTACATGAATGAAAATGTCACTAAAAAAATCTGAAATTAGAAAACATTAAGGATTACAATGATTGCTTTCCACTGTAGTCCCCCCCCCTCCTTTTTAAATGCTGGATGCTTTACTATTATGTTTCTATAAATAAAATTATTTAAAAACAGAACTGATTTTAGTATTTTTCAGATAACCTTTTAAACAGAAATTACTAAAAGTCAGCTCCATTCTGCCAATGCAGTAGTTACTCAGCTTATTATTGCTAATCTCATAATGAAGACACTAGTATTGTCATTATACCCATTATAGAGCTGGAAAAAGAAGACAGAGTGTCAGTTACTATGTAGAACGACACTACAAACCTATCGGAAAATAGAGCTGGGTGTGAGCATTAACACTGATTCAATTACTCACACTCTGGGCTCCAAGACTTTGAGGATCTAAAATACTATAAAACAAGGATACGAGGTTGTCAAGTTGCATTCCGAAATGGGGGGTGCAGAGATGAATTTTTTACTTCTTAGATCAGAGATCTATCAGCATGAGATGGAGCCAGGCTGCCTGACTTGGATTTAAACAGCATTCTGAAGTTCTAGCATACAGAAATATTGGTTAAAGATAGACTTTGATATAAACGATCTGCTTTAAATACTCTAGACAGGAAAGAAGGGAAAGTCTTTTCCAATTTACTTGCTTTGTGGGCTAAACATATGTTACTATAAATATGTAGCTTTACACTGAAAAAAAATTTTAAATGCAGATTTTGCTTCCTGAATCTAAAAGGACTGAAGAAAATGACAATTGTATTCCTTAAGGAAGTGGAGTTCACACTGCAGTGGAGATTCAGTGTGCAGTCTGTTACAGTACCACACACAAGGTGGCTCACAGGGCAGTGCTCTGAATCCAGACAGTATGGGTTTGAAACATTACTTACCAACTGACTTTTTGCATAAGCATACCTTTCTTCTTTCATTTATTCATAGGCAACATTTACAAAGTTAACAACAGTGCCTACCTCATAAGTTAGCAGTAACCAATTAAGGAGATTAATGTAGATGAGATACCATGAGGTAATTCAATGTTTCCAATCATTAATTTTCTTGATGGTCTTCTTTATAATTGACGTCGGCATGTATTGGTGTAGGTGGGCCGGATGTTCATGAGTCCAGATAGAGCTAATATCGTTGTGAAAAAGTGAGATGAAAAACTCCTACAGCAACATAGCAGAATCAAGCAGACATGGGCGCTCTGGGGAAATCCATCAGTTTCTGGTGTGCTGAACCCTCTGTGAGCTATGCTTTTCTCAAGCAAATAGAAGTGAGAATGAACTGGGAAAGCAATGAATAAATCTTTCTAAGACAATGATGAAGCCTTTCAAAGGGAATGTTTGAAGACCATCATATGAGCAAGCAAAAGGGTATAGATGTTTCTCCTGTTATCATTGACCTAAAATTAGAAATTATTTTTGAAATATAATAAAAACTATGGGACAAATGGGGTAAATAGGCTATTTCTGAAAATGGCCAAGTTAGTATTTCATTTATGAAAATGCTTTTATTTTGAAAATAGTTAACTATCTAGTGTGCTGTGTTCATTGGATGGTAAGGTTTGAATGCACAAAATAGAAACAAATATATGCATATATCATTGAATTGGATAAAGTTTGGTATCTGCCTGTCAGTGACTTGCGTCTTAAACTTCATGATTTCTGGAGCACTGGAGAGGATTAAGCAAATATCATGACCTCCATTTCTATCTATCTAAAACTCCTTTTTTAATAACGTAATAAGATTAGTAGATGTTTCCTGGAAATGATGGCTCAGACATGGTGCTGTAGTAGTGTTGAAGCACATCATATCACCTGTAAAGACACGAGGCAATTCTATTTTAAGTCCTCATCCCAGTTTAGATGTGAGGATTTGAAGAAAAAAACCAACTTGGAATTCTTATTAGACTGCAAGTTTCAGAATTTTTTGCTGTATAAGTGACAGAACTGGAAACCATGTGTTTTATGAACCATAACAACAGATCTTATGCTTTTTTTTTTCTGTAGGTTTTTGATGGAGAATTCACATGATTGTGATCAAAAAGGAGTCACTTCCTACCTCTATCTTCAGATGTTAAGAGTAAAATGTACATTTCTCATTTTGAGACCCAAGCACTTTTACAAGTGCAGTTCAGCCTAGTTTCTAATTGCTGCTGCCCAATTGTTTTGGTGAAAAGTCTGTTCTTGTGAGATCTAAGTGGGATCCAGGTCTCTAATCTTTCTTCTTTACTGTTTGTCTAGCTGTTAAAGGAGGGTCAGCATGGGTTCTTTTTTCTCCCACGTGTATCAAATGAGTGAAAAGACACAGACACAGAGTATGTATTCTGGAAACATCAGAAACTGGATTCCCATCTGATAAAACATTTCAAATGGCCTCAGTTAGGAAACACAAACTTTCTGCTGACTTGAAACAATTTTCTATTTTTTAAATACGGTTTATGCCATTTCGAACTTAAAGTTGAAAGTTGATTGTGATAGTCATGTTCTTGAAACAAATGTTTGCAGTTTGTAGCAGTAAAAATATTAAGAACAAACAAACCAAACCAGCAAACCAAAGAACTGTAGGAGTGTTTTAACACATTTCTTTTGTTTGAAAGTCACAGCAGTATCTTGCTTTTTTACATTGAGAAGTTGTTCAAAGAAGAACTTCCAATTAGTTTTAGATAAAGTTCATCTCCATTTAAACGAATAACAATGTGGTTACCAACACAGGGTCTGTTTTGTCATCCATCAGTCCAACTTTAATGTAAAGATAAAATGCAGTCTATATCTTGCTTGCAGGCTCTGTAATCATGGGCTGTTGCCATCTGAGATTAACATTTGGATTAAAGAGCATGATTAGAGGATTCCAAATTAGTGGGTACCTAGTTGAAACGATGTGAAAATTAAAACAAAGTACTACAGCAATCTATTTTGTGCAATATATTTTTCTACCATTTAATTAGCGGCTTAATTAGCATGATGTTTCATGTTGTGACCTAAGCCATTGTACTCTCAAGGGGTACTACTCTCAAGAAGACAATGAACAACAACAACAACAAAAAATTAACGTAATTGTTGATGGATATGTCAGATGTCATCAGAATTAAAAATAATTCTTTTTCAAATTGAATGCACACCATTTTTTCTTAAATCCAGTACTGACATTTTAAAAAAGGCTCATACAATGTGAAATACTTCCATTGGAGGGGAAGATGCTTTAACTAACTCTGTGAGCAGTCGTCAAATGAGCCACATTATAAATTCTAAGTGACCACAAACCAAGGCCTGAAGGATTCTTATAGATTAAAAAGATATAGCTCTCACTGTTTTCAGAGCAAACATGAAAGTCAGGTAGGAAGATAATCAGATATTTGAATGTATAATGTGATTCACAAGATTCTATTAAGAGCCATTGACATGATTTACAAAGGGTAGCATTATGGAAAGTCTGTCAGAGTTCCCTCTGCTTTTGGACAGGCTAGAAGCAAGAATGTGACTTAGACATAGTTTACCATTTGCGTGACATAAAAGGGTCTCTCATCCCTCTTCACTCCCTCTTCAGATGGTATGCATTTGTCTCCATTACATGCAATGGAAGTACCTAGCAACTCCGACAGCCATCCACCAGAAAAGTGGCTCTAGCTTTTCACAGCAGACAGTGGCCATGGGAGTTTTCCTCTAGAGCTCTGAAACAAGACTAATTTCAGGGAAGGCTTACACTATTCGTGATTGACACCGTGGGAAGGAATGAACTATTTCATTATGTGACTTTTACCGTTACATTAATGAAATTCCTTCTATAGGGAACTAACTATTTGTTTATGGAAGGTTCTATTTATTGTTTGTAAAACCATATCAGGAAGCAGTTACTTAAGGTCTTCATTTTTCCTTATCTTCTTTACTTGTCTGACCCATGTTTTCGCGTAACCAAAGTTTTCTTTGGTAGCAATTATCAAGGACCGTAATAATTATAGATATACTATGGGTCATTAACTTACGACATGCAGTCGTCCAAAATTTATATTTTCTAGAATGCAAATCCACTAGATTGGCTAAATAAAATTTGTTCAGGAAACAAAGCAAAGGTATGCACATATATGAAATATATAATTACACACACAAATACATGTCCTGCTTCATTGCCTCAATTCAATCTCAGAATAAAAGTTCAATGTCTGTTCTCAAAAATCTATGGTTTATAGAGCCATTGAAACTGATGAACATTCTCTGTCTTCTCAATTTGAAAGAATTTCATATCATATACTTATACAAATGAACAAGTATGTGATTTTTAATGTGTATGTGAATGTGTGTGTTTGTGTATGTGTCTGTGTTTCTCTGAGACAGGGTTTCACTCTAAAGTCCTGTCCTAGATTTCACGAAGTGATCCAGACTGTCTTGGTTTTGTTTTGTTTTGGTTTGGTTTTTTTCAAGGCAGGGTTTCTCTGTGTAGCCCTGGCTGTCCTGGAATTCACTCTGTAGACCAGGCTGGCCTTGAACTCAGAAATCCGCCTGCCTCTGCCTCCCAACTGCTGGGATTAAAGGCGTGAGCCACCACCGCCTGGCCTCCAGACTGTCTTGAAACTCATCACAATTCTCTTGTCTGGGCCTGGCCAGGGCTAGGTTTACAGGCATAAGACATCAAGCCCAGCTGTAAATTCAAGTCATAATTGGTTCAGAGAATATAGCTCAGTTTGGCAGAGTGTCTGGTTAGTATACTAAGGTTCTGAGTTTGATTCCTTAGCTCCTGCTAAACAAGAATGTTAGCATACAGTCTAGGAACTCAGGTGCTCCTGAATATTAGGAGTTCAGGGTTGTGCCAGATCTCAAGCAGCTCCTGACCCACTTGTGCTATAGAAAATCCAGTCTAAAAACAAACAAAACAAAACAACAAACAAACAAAAACCTAAAAAGACATAGTTTATAAATTGAACAATGAAAGGTTTAGTCTATTAATTATGGTCCAATCTTTGAGCAACTTTGGCAAAATTATTTAGTTCCTCGTGGGTTTACATGAAGATAGTAAAACACTAAATGAAAGGCCGGGCGGTGGTGGTGCATGCCATTAATCCCAGCACTTGGGAGGCAGAGGCAGGTGGATTTCTGAGTTCGAGGCCAGCCTGGTCTACAGAGTGAGTTCCAGGACAGCCAGGGCTATACAGAGAAACCCTGTCTCGAAAAACCAAAAAAACAAAAACAAAAAACAACAACAAAAAAAACCTACTAAATGAATTAAATGAATTACAAAAATGTAGCTCTTAACATTTTATATATGATCATATATGACATGCCCAAATTTCCTGCCACATACTAATCAATTAAATAAAACCTGTTATTGAAGAGTGACTCAGCCAAATGACACAAGGTACACCTCAACTACTTCCAATAATCCAGATTTCTGAAGAAGTCTGCATGTAATACATAATGTCAGTCATATATTATATACATGCAAGTGGTATCTTATATAAAAACAAATAAAGCACACACACATGCACATACTCACAAGTTAGCCCATCTGTCCATATATTTATCTGTCTGTCTGTCTGTCTGTCTATTTGTGTGTTTGTCAGTCTACTTACATATCTACCTCCATAGACTCAACTCTCCATCTATCTTTTGTTTTTGAGACAGTCTTTTTTTCTGCCTATGCTGGCATTAAACCACAGAAATCCTTTGGCCTCAGAGTTCTGTATAATAGAATTATAGACCTGAGTAACCATGACCAGGTGTACGTTTAACTAAGGTCTTACCATAATCATAAGCTAGACTAAGATTTCAATAGTAGATTGTAATTAGAGTGTTAAGGGAAAACCCTCCCTGTACTGATGAGTACTGAAATGTAAACCAAATAAACCCTTCCTTTCCCTAAGTTGCTTTTGCTCATAGTGTTTCTCACAGCAACAGAAAAAAACAGGACATGGTGTGTCTAACAACATATTTCCTTTAATGTTTTCAGGAACTGAAAGCTGATTTTTAGAACTATTTGTTGGCTTAGACTTTATAACCTTAATAAATGAGCTAGCTGTTTTGCATTGCTTCAAAGGGGTGTTTTAGAATTGTTTGGAGCATACAAATGTGTTTATAAAACATGGTAATTTTTGTAAATGAGAACATAATAAAAATGATGATCAATGCATTACTCTGTGCTGCCTCCACAAGGATTTCTGAGTTTAGAAACTATTCATTAAAACAAATACCAAGAAAATAGGCAACAATTTTACAATTTTTGTTACTTATTTTCTAATATAGTGCAGCAGTGAAATTAGGTAAATTTGGGTCTTCATCTCCATTTTCCATTTTTTCGTTAAAAGTTTTAGATTATAAATTATCTATCTATCTATCTATTTATTTATTGTTACATTTTTAAAATCTGGCTTTAAAAAAAAAAACAGTCCCATCATTATCCCCCTACAGGTCCGCCCTCTGACAGTTTCTCATCCCATTCCCCCTCCCCCTGTCTCCAAGCAGATGTCCCCCACCCCATTGTTACATTTTTAAAATCTATCTTGCTAGATATGCTATGTTGACAAGGTAGCCATGTATGTCTCTCCCTTCAAAGGCACATGCAAGCCTGCCAGGTCAGAGTGTGACATTTTAAAACAGAGTATTAGTTACAACCATTTTATACTTTTTATCATTCAGGTTTGCTTAATTGTGAGGTTCAGGAATGTAGGCAATTTGTAATACCATCAAATCAATCATTGTGATTTTTTTTCTACTAATTTGTGTCTCAAATGCATGTCGCCATTGAATTTTGAGGTTAAGTGCATTTCATGTGGAGGGTTGTACTTCTCCCTTAGCAGTCATCTTTCCTTGCTGCTGAGACTGTGGTCTCAATTACTATACTCTAAAAACTGTGGAGACATTCTCCCTATCACCATGCAAACCAGTATGAATGTGTTCATGTGTTCATGAAAGCATAAGCTTTTTATGTACTTGCTGGTATTGTATGTGACTAATCTTGAAGATGAAATTAAATGTATTGGAGTTAGACTAGGAGAGCTTAATTAAATTAATTTTAATTGTGTGGATATTTATTTTCATAAATTCAGGTATTTAAAAAAAAGCTCATCAATTCCTCCCTGGTAATATCCTGCAGATCTTTCAAGGATAAAATGACTTATTTCAGAAACACTTAGGACTGATTCATTTCTAATAAACCACAGATATCTTAGTCTGGACTCCTGTTGCTCTGGCTCTAATCTCCCTCTCACATCTGCACTTTCATATTTCTGTGTGTCTGTGTTCTAGTTAATTTGGTTATTTTCCAAAGGTCAGATTTTGCTGATAGGTAATTCCATTTGAAAAAGTTCAAAAATTTATTATTGTTGTGTGTGTGTGTGTGTGTGTGTGTGTGTGTCTGTGTGTGTGTGTATGAATGTGACGTGTGTGAGAATGTGTTCATGAACGACATACATGTGCAGTTTAAAGGACAACTCTATAGTGTCAGCTATGCCTTCCAATTTTTCAAGGATTCAGGAGATTGAGCTCAAGTCATCAATCAGGCTGATGTAGCATGTGCCTTGACCCACTGAGCCATTTCACAGGCTCCATGCCAACTCATTCTGAACCATACTTCACTCTAATCCTGTAATTTTTTTTCTTTTCAACTAGAGAAAAATATAAACACCACCCTCTGTGATTCTTCTTTCATTAATCATTTTTCAAATTAACAAATTACTAATTATGAATTGTAAGAAAATTTTTGTGTGTATTTTTATGGTGTTTAGAATGCTTAAAATTTGATGATGGTGTATTTTTGCATGCAAGTGTACACATATTTTATTTTATTAACGTATCTATAGGAAGGTAAGCATACATATGATTAATATTTACTATTCCTTCACTGTCAGTTTTAGTTGAGTGCTTTGATTATAGGAGAGGCCCAAAATACAGTGGTTGAATTCATTTGATCCTATGGATATTTTCATGTTTTCTGGAAGTCAACAGAGTATATAATGTCAGCCATTGAATAAACATGTATTGAATTGATGGAGTATATTAGGGTTACTCAATTAAAAGGAAGGAAAATGGTGGATAACACATTCATAGGCTCTGTTTGCTCACATTCTGTGATATTCAGGTTCTACTCTTTGTAGAAATTCAGGGGTGGGAAGATAAATAGATGTCTCCTATATGTAATAAATACATGATGTGAAGAGTCAGAGACCTAGTGGAAGTATAAGTAGGTCTCAAGGCTAGATGGCAAAAAAGGAACTGTGAACCAGATCAAAAGGGTTAAGACATTATATTCCATGTTAAAGTGGTCCAAGTTGATTTGGGAAGAAATTGAAGTCAGGGAACTGTGGTCTCTAAACACGAAAGGGTAGAAGTATTGGATTGTTGAGAAAACAATGCGTATGGCATAACACAGAAAGAAACATGGATGGAGGAGATGAATAGCATTTAAAAGATTTTGTTTGAATGCTTAGTTGAAACATATTTCCTTTTAGAATCTCAATATTAGTGGCCAAGCTTTATGTTAGATAAGAAGTAATGGATCCAAACTGGAGACAACAATGTAGTGCAGTTCTCTGGAGAGTTATCTCATCACTAGAGGAGTAACTATAGTTGGCAGCAACAAAATAACAAAACCACATGTGCTTCAGGTTTGCAAATACAGAGACAGGCTGTCCTTTTTAACAGTGTTAAGTTTTACTTGTAATAGCACAGTAAATTTATGTGGCATTTTGGGCATGTAGAAAACATGATTATATTGTAAAAATCCCACTGTTCTAATGCAGAAGAGCCAAAGAGACTCTCTGACATTAAAGTATAATCTGAAGGAAGCCAACCAGGCAGCATACAACAGCTGATTTGAGACCCAGCACACACATACAGTAGAGGACTGCTGGGTCTGTGTTCATTCAGAGATGATGCACCTAACCCTCAAGAGACTGGAGGCCCCAGGGAGTTTAGAGGTCAGGTGGGGTTGGGGGTGGGGATATCCATGTGGAGACAGGGGCTTGGGAAGGAGGTGTGGAACAGTCAGAGGGTGAACTGGGTGGGGAATAAAATATAGAGTGTAAATAAATCAATTAATTAATTAAAAAAGAATCAATAATAAAAGAGAGCACAGAGAAATGGTGAGAACTTATTTTGATGAACCATGAAAGTGTGACCACATAAGTAAATATTGAATGTCAGGACAGCATCAACTGACCAGAAGTTTTATTATCCTAATAAAACTTACAATAAAAATACCAACAACAACAACAATAATAATAATAATAATAATAATAATAATAATAATAGGAAAAGTCAATAAACTTGCCTAGGTAGTTAGGTGTCAAATCAAAGTATTGTGAAATTTATCTCATTTAATTTTAATGGCACATTTCAAGTAATGGTAATAAAATTCATAACTTTAAATGTTAAAATGAAGTGATTTTTGTGAGCCATTTTCTGAGTCAGGATTACTTTTTCTGTGATGAAACCCCATGATCAAAGACAAGTTGGGAAGCAAAGGGTTTATTAGTTTTCTACTTCTACATCACTGCCTGCCTTGAAGATAGTTGAGACAGAAACTGATAGGGAAGGCAGTTATCAGGAGGCAGGATCTGATACAAAGGCCTTGAAGCAGTGCTGCTTACTGGTTTGTTCCTAGTAACTTTCTCAGCCTGCTTTCTTACAGAACATAGAGATGGCTCCACCCACAGTGAGCTGAGTTCTCCTCCATCTCTCTAATGGTAATTAAGAAAACCATTCAATAATTAAGAAAATGCCACAAACAGACCAGTTAGAGTTTGACTATGCTTCAAAGAGTATATATACAACACAAACTAAATTTGTTTGTTTGTTTATTTTTCTTCTATTTTCTTTTTTCTTTTTCTCTTTTTTTTTCCTTTCTTTTGGCAGTGGTCACAAGGTGGGGCATACATAGAAGAACTAGGAAGGGATTTAAGGGAGCATATATTGTAAAACTCCCAGAGAATCAATAAAAAATGTTATGAGAAAAAAGATAATGCTCTACAGTTGCCTTTTATTGGAGGCATTATCTCAATTGAGGTTCTCGTCTTTTGAAAGAATTTAACTTGTGTCATCTTCACATAAAACTAGCCAGCATAGCCATGAAGTTAAATTCACCAGGAAGAGATTGAAATGACATGCCCAGGAAAGAGAAAGATTCGTTCCATTTAAAAGGTTGCAAGTAAATCTGGAGTAAACTCTTTCAAACACCGTTGCTTGAGTGGCTGTATCTCAACGTATCAATTTATGTAATCACTATGCTCTTTATACAGAGAATACTGAATTTCCTTATTTTCAGCTTTTTTTTTTGTTTAAATGACATATTAAATGACAGACCTACCTATATACTAAAGTTATAAGTAAAATGTAATTTCCTCAAAGGAAACCACCATGCCCTTATCGTAAAATGGTAGAATACAAGATAACAGTGTAAAAGTGAGCTAAGCATCTCAAACTTAAATGTGAGAGAATCATGTCCTATATTTTCAAATAACTTGCCTGAATTCAATTTTGGAGGTAAATGAATCTATTGTAAAACCCAATCCTAACGCAAGTTATACAAAATTGAAGAATGAGAAAACACTAGCTTATAGGGCTAGGATGTTTAAGTGTTTCATCAATATTCATACTTGGCAAGAAGATAGAGAGTATCAAGAAGGAATATATAAAGGAATGCCACCAAGATCTGATGGCTAAAATAATCAAGATTTTTTCCCATCATGCACAGAGAGGTGTAGATGATCAAAGACTCATAAATATAGAGATACAGAGGAGGGACAGGGTGGAGTTCATAGCTGATGGCTTGGATGTTCTCAGTAGGGGGTGGACTTCTGTGTTAGGGCATGACTGCTGTGAGGATGTGGGTGGGTGCCCCAAGAGGGTGTGGTGGGAGCAGCTGGTGTGTGGAATGGGAATACCTGCCAAGTATGAATGAGTAACCCAGCTGCCCAGCAGCTCTGGGTTCAGCTGACATGGGAAATCATAAAAATGTAACAGTGTCAATCAGTGTGGTTATTCAATTTTCTCAGGAGCTCTTGGCAGCTCAGGAGGGAGAGGGGAACACACAGAGCACACAGATGGCAGGGTTGATTTGGTAATAGGATTGGAAAGGCAGCTGTGAGAGAAGGTCAAGGACTGGAAGGAATCAATTGCACCCATGAAAGTGTGTGGAAAATGGTTATTGGGTGGGGGAGTGAAAACTGGAGGAAGATTGGAGACATGCAAGGGAGGATTGGGGTCTGTTAAATCCGAGAAGGGCAAAGCAGTGAAAGTCCTCAGTCTCTGGTGCTCAGGAAGAGGTTTTTGTGGGTCAGTGGTACAGGTGACCTGAAGGGAGAATGCCACCATCCTAGACATTACAGAAGTGTACAGGTTCATGCCAGTGAGTGTGAGCTGTCAAAGCTCAGTGGCCACAGATACTATCGAAGAATAGGGGTGAAAAAATTTTGAAGTGAAATGGAGAAACAAAAGCATTCAAGTCTTCCAAAATGGTCACAGAGGGAAAAAATAACCAACCTACTGTCATATTACTCAAATGAGGCAAGTGTACATAAAGCACTTTTACATGACAAGCTTTCGTAGGGCATTGGGGAGTTTGGTAAGTTCTAGAGAATGCCCCCTTCTCTCTTTATGTGGAGGCAGCAGCGGGGTCATTTCTAATTATATCATGTCATGCATGCGAAACTAAACAATGAAACTAAACATTTCCCACGCACAGAATCTCTTTGTACCTGACCTGTGGTGTGTTCTAGTCAATGAATTCCTTCCCGTCCACTGGGTTTACAACTAAACCTAAAGTACAACAGTGTATTTTAAACCACAAGGATCTCTGACCTCCTCCACTAATCACCTTATGTTTCTAATGTCCTGCACCTGTGCTCGTCAAACTATTGCTCCTCAATCATTCTTCAAGTAGTTATACATCT
>JADRCC010567941.1:8615-21620 GCA_019843855.1 Hylomyscus alleni
GATAGATAGATAGATAGATAGATAGATAGATAGATAGATAGATAGATGATAGATGATAGATAGATAGATGATAGATAGATAGATAGATAGGCAGGCAGGCAGACAGATAGATAAATAAAAGCACTGGGCTTTCATTCATTAGTCTCTCTTATATAGTAGGGGCATTTAACTATAGAAGATAACTCCACTTTGACTTTTTATGTATGTATATGAGTATATTTCAGGATGTTTCTGTTGAAGTAGGTTTCCATATGACTTTTTAAAAAGTCTTTAGAGTTCTTTATCCCTTCCATTTTCTCTCTTCTACTCTGATGGCCCCTCCCCACCACAGTTTCTCCCTTCATCCCATAATTCCCTTTTAACCTTTATATCAGGATTCCATCTCCTCTTCCCTGAAAGTCACTCCCCAGGGGTCTTAGCGATTCCCTGACCCCTGTGTGTATTCCAAATGAAGCACACTCATCTAAAAAAATCAAAGCTAACATCAACGCATGAGAGAAACATACATTTGTCTTTCTGGGCCTGGATTACCTCCCTCAAAATTATTGTTCCCAGATTTCCCCATACCTGTGGATTTCATAGTTTTATTTTTAAGAGCTGAGTAATATTCCATTTCTCCAGTACACCACACTTTAACTGTCTCATTGTCAGTTGACTTTATATGTTCTTTCCATTTCCTGACCGTCATGAATGGAGCAGCAATGGGCAAAGGTGAGCAAGCGTCTCTGTAGTGGCACAGAGTGCTTTGGGTATATGCCCGAAAGTTATATTGCTGACTCCTATGGTAAATCTATTTTGAGCTTCTTGATAAGTTTCCACACTGATTCCCATGGTGGCTGCACCAGATTGTGCTCCTAGCAGCAGTGAATAAGTGTTTCTCTTTCCTCACATTCCTGCCAGAATTCGATGCACTTATTATTCTTTGGATCTTGGCCATTCTGACTGAGGTGAGATGAAATCTCAAAGTAGGTTTAATTTGCATTCCTTTGATGGCTAAGGCTGTTTCTCAGCCATTTGTATTTCATCTTTTGAGAATTCTGTTTAGTCCCATGCCCCATTTTCAGTAGTGTTGTTTGCTTTCTTAATCTTTAATTTTGAGTGATTTGTATGTTCTAGACACTAATCCTCTGTCCAGGCTATAGCTGGTAAGAATGTTTCCATTCTGTAGGCGTCCTCTTCAGTCTAGTGATGGCGCCCTTTTTACACTCATACGTTCTCATTTACTGGTTGTTAATCTTCGTGCCTACACTGTTACGGATCTAGTCAGAGAGGTCTTTCTTGGGCCAATGAGTCCAAGCACATTCTCTGCTTCCCTTCTATTAGATTTAAGGTATTGGGCATTATGTTGAGAGGTCCGTGATCCTTGTGACGTTGTATTTTGTTCAGAATAAGAGATAAGGATCAAGTTTCATTCTTCTGCATGCAGCTATCAGGTTTGGCCAGCACTATTTGTTTAATAGTTGCTGTCATTTCTCCAATTTGTATTATTGGCTTCTTTGTCGAAAATCAGATGGCTACTGGAATGTGGGCTATACATGGAGCCTCAATTTTATTCCACTGTTCAGTGGGTATTCTTATATGAGTACTACGCTATTTTTTAATATTGTGGTTGTAAAATAACTTAGTAACTGGGTTGGTGATAGCTCCAGCAGGTTGTTGTTGCTGTTGCCATTGTTGTTGCTGTTGTTGTCATTGTCGTTGTTGTTGCTGCTGCTGTTATTGCTTTTGTGGTCGCTGCTGTTGCTGAAGATTGTTTTGGCTATACTGGGTCTTTGTTTTTATACATGAAAATTTTTAAGTTACTTCCATTTTTTCCAATTTCTCTGAAAAGTTGAATTGAATTTTTGGTGGGAATTATGTTGAGTCTGTAGATTACTTTCGGTAGGATGGATATTTTCCCAATATTGATCCTATCAATTCATGAGAGTGGAAGGTCTTTCCATATTTTGATGCTTTCTTCTCAATTTTGTTGTTGTAAAAGCATCTTAAGGCTTTTAGCATACAAGTTTTCTGCTTCCTTGCTTAGATTTAGTCCAAGACTTGATTTGAAACTAATACAAATAATATTGTTTCCATACTTACTACTTCTGTGCGTTTGTCATTTGCATGAGAGAAGGCTACTGCTTTATGCATTGTTTTGTAATTAATTTTGCATAATACATTTATCAGCTGTAGTAGATTTCTAGTGGAGTCTGTTTTACCTTGGGAGGTTTTTAATTTCTTCTCCTACCTCACTGAATGTTATGGGTTTACTTAAATTATTAACTTCATCTTGATTTAAATTTGATTATATATATGGGATGAGTTTATGTATGTATAGACATAAAATATAAATATGTATATAAAACCTCATCCACTTTTAGATTTTGTTTAGCTTGGTTAATATAATTTTTTTAAAGTATGCCTTTATAAGTCTGTGAATTTCCTTAGTTCTATTATAATAGCTCCATTTTTCCTAATTTGATTAATTTAGACCTTCTCTCTCTCTCTTTTGGCTAATTTGATTAATTTTATTGGTTTCTTTCCCTTTAGTTAGATTGGCCAAATGTTTGCCAAACTCTTCATTTCATTGATTCTTTGCATTGTTTCTTTTGCATTAATTTCATCCCTGATTTTGATTATCTCCTTGCACCTACTATTTGGGGCTATTAATTGTTCTTGTTTTTCAAAGGCTTCAAGTGCATCATTAGGTTATTAATTTGAGCACTTTCTAATATTTGTATGATAGTGCATGATGTAGGCACTTTCTCCTCAGTCACATCTTCATTTGTCCCACAGATGTTCATATGTTGCATTTTCATTTCATTACACCCTGGGCATCTTTTCATTTCCTACTCGATGTCCTCCTTAGCCCAGTCTTCCTTCAATAGTATGTTATTTAGCTTAAATCAGTCTGTGCACTTTCTGTCATTTCTTCTGTTGTTAGTATCTGCACCCATAGTTGTCAGACAAAAATGCAAGACGTGATTTCAATTTTCCTTCATTTGTTGAGTCTTGTTTTATGCCCTAATATGTGCTTACTTTTGAAGAAAGTTCCATGGGCCACTGAGAAGATTGTATACTCTTTAGGTTAGTACTGTTAACTGGCTGGGATCTTCTGGAGATAGATGTTATGTCCATTAGATTTATGACATCACTTCTCAGATTCTCTATTTAGTTTTCTTCCACATGATTCAGTGGTGGAAGTAAAGTATTGAAATCATCCACTATTGTTGTGTTGGAATCACTCTGTGATTTTAAATTAAATAGTCTTTCTTTTATGAAATTGAATGCTCCTGTGTTTAGTGATCTATGTTTAGGATCATAATGTCCTGTTGCTGGGTTTTGCCTTTAATGAGAATCAACTGTCCCTCCTCATCTCTTATCATTAATTTGGGCTTGAAGTCAATTTTATCAGATATTATAAATCTTGCTTGTTTCTTAGTTCCATTTGCTTGGAAGACCCCTTTCCATAATTTTATTATGAAGTGCTTTCTGTCGTTAGTCACGAGGTGTGTTTCTTTTTTAAATGTTGTTTCAGTTATTTTTATTTTGTGTGAATTGGTGTTTTGCCTGCATTTATGTCTGTGTGAGAGTGCTGGACCCACTGGAACTAAAGCTTCAGACAGTTGTGAGCTGCCATGTGGGTGCTGGCATGTGAATCCCCACTCTTTGGAAGAGCAGCCAGTGCTGTTCACTGCCGAGCCCCAAAGTATGTTTCTGGAAAGCAGGAAAAAGAGAGTATCTAGAAACAACAAATAAACTAAAAACATGCATCTTTCTGAAAGTTAAAGGCTAGGTGCTTTTCTCCTGAGGTCGGAGCAAGTCCAGGATGCCCATCCTCACCACATACAGCCAGCACTGGGACTGAGCTCTAGCCAGCATTGTGATTGGGCACTAGCCAGCACTGTCATGCAATGAAGAGAAACAGAACGTATAGCTTGCCGAGAAAAAATAAAGAAAATCACAAAGGCAACTAGTATATAAAAGGTACATATTTTATGCATAAAACATTAATAATTAAATATCCATTTCTACAAAATTACCTATCTCTAATCTTATTTTTAAAGGCTCAAAGTGAATCATAAACCTAAAATGTACATCTTCAATTAATAAAACTCCTAGACGATAGGATAAATTGAGTTAGGCTGAGATTTCTTAGTTCAATAGGAAAAGTTCTGTCCCTAGTAAAAGAATTAATAAGATCCTTCTGATTGGATCCCATCAAGCTCTTAAAGCATTTTCCTTTAAAATACAGTACTGGAAGCCAACACAAAATATGTGAAAAGGCATTCAGCATCATTAGTCCTTAGAGAGATGCAAATGAGAACCGATACATATGCGCTAGAATGGCTAGAATTAAAAAGACCAAGTCATTGGCAAGGCTGTGGAATTCTCATGCACTCCTACTGAGAAGGCAAACAGTGCACTCACTTTGAAACAGTTTGACAGTTTCTTCAAAAGTTTTACATGCTGCTGCCATATGATCTGGTTATTCCACTGCCAAGCGTCTGCCCAAGAGAAAAGAAGCATATAGCCATGCAGAGAATGCTTATAAACGCTCACAGCAGCTCAGTTCATAATATCCCGAACTAGAGGTGACCTAGCTGTCCGTCAGTCTGTGAGTTATAAACAAGCTGAGCTGCATCCCCATTAGTTAGCAATAGTCAGCCATAGCTTGGTACGCACCACTGATGCACACCA
The DNA here is from genome assembly GCA_019843855.1 of Hylomyscus alleni. NCBI lineage: Eukaryota > Metazoa > Chordata > Mammalia > Rodentia > Muridae > Hylomyscus > Hylomyscus alleni. The sequence goes on from JADRCC010567941.1 coordinate 13,299, forward strand.
CAGCTAAAATCAATCTGGAAAGAACTATTTGAGTTTAACAAATAACCAAAGACGAGTGCACACTATTCAGTACTATTTATCCTAACTCACAAGAAGTATAAACTAGTCTCTAGTGATAGAAGTGGATCACTAGCCACTTAAGGGTGGACCACAGAAAGAGAACGTAAGATTTCACTGATGTGGTACCTGGAGTCCTTCAGGGTGATAACGATGCCCATTCTCTTGATGCGGGGATGCTGCCATAGGTGAAGACAGATGCCAGTCCTAATCAAACCGTACTTGAAACATGCGCAATTTGTCACATGTCTCACTAAAGCTGTCACTGAAAGTACATGTGATCTTGCTAAAATGATATACTTGGACAGCTGAAAACCTCAGTGGCATGCAATAAACAAGCTCTTGATGTTCCCCATCTAGGTGAACAGGCTAAGCAGCTCTGCTAATGTTGGCTGGCTATGCATCCCTACCTGAGGTCAGGCAACTGATGGCTTATCTAGACTGGTCTTGGCAGGGATGATAGGGCAATTTTGTTCTATGTGTCTCTCATAGTCCAGTGGTACCAAAAGGCTGGTAGTTGCATCGGCACAGAGAGAAGGCTCAGGTCTCAAAAACATTTGCATTGTGTCTAGAAAATCCCATTGTTCAGAGAAAGTCATGTTGTTGATCCAAGAGGCAATTCTTTGCAGAAGACAAGGGATGGATAAGTCCTGTGATGAGGGGTGTGGATAACAAGAGGTGTATAGGGCCAGGGACATTGCAATCTATCACAGGAACTGCTACTGAGCTAAAGCCAAAACAGACACTTCAAATGGTATCTTTCATCTATGGGTCGTATTTAAAGGATCTAGTAAGGGTCTGGTAGTGTAAGTCAGTGGCTAAGAGTTTGCCTAGCATAAACAAGGCCCTAGATTTGCTCTCCAGCTCTGAAAAAGGGAGAGAAAATAAAGGAAGGGAAAGAAAAGAATCTAGTACAAAAATGGGTGAATTCTACTGCCTGGAGGAAATTCTCCCCAAACAGACAGATTAGAACTAAATGATAAATGCCAAGGTTTTCTTAAAAATCTCTTCCAGAAGTTTCTACCAGAAATTCAGACCTCTCCCCATGCTGCGTCTCCATCCTGGCTCACCTGTGTCTGTTAGGTGGACCTCAGCACACACAGGGAGCTTCCAGACCATGCTAGGAATCTCCTCAACGTCCTCTGTTAACAAACCGTATTGTCTCAGGGAATGTGTACCAACAGGTTCAACATCTCTGCCCTATACTGGAAAAAGCAAAAGCATGTGTCATGGTGGCCACAGGCTTTCCATTTTAACATCTGATGGAGTGTTGTAAAGACATAGACAATGGCTAATGGAGCCATGATAAGTGCTAGACTATTCTTACCAGCCCTCTCAAGAGGAAAGAATGTGCCTGTTTTCATAGTTTTGCTTCATTAACATCTGTATTCACTGTGGACAAAGAGCCCTTCCACTCACTGTCCGACAGTGCTCATTGATTTTCCTATCTTGGGTCCTACTTGAAGCCTGTTGGTGCACAAGTAACCCGGAAGTCTAATCCTTTCCACCTGCATCTTGCAAAGCTCCCTCTGTTACTCTTCTAGGAGCTTAGAGGACCTGAGGCCAACAAGGGAGTAAATATCTCCTTATCTTTACAGTGAGCATCTGTTTAAATTCTGAGTGAGTGCTTTTTTGATTATGAGAGTCACCCTCAGAATGAACATCCTCCCCTTAATTCTAGGCTAGGCGCCTTCTGAATTTTAGGGTGACTATCTTATGTTTGTGGAAGGCACATGTCAGCCACAAGCTCAGTGATCCAGGCGAGAGAGTAAAACTTAGGTAACTTTCACTCATGGCAAGCCATTAAAGACATACACTGGCTTGGCCCAGGATGGCAAGAGTCTTGGAAGCCGCCACAGAGACTAGTCATGAACCCAAAGGGCCTTGGTTCAGGCAGTCTCTAGGGCACATGGACCTTGAATGGCTTCTTGCTATAGGGTTAGGGTATTCTTCCTGGGTTTTCAGTGACTACCTGGAAGCCTTCCTGTTCTCTTTACCTAGCCACAGCTGTCAGTACACATGGAAGGGGACCGCCCTAGCTCTCAGACCTCAGGAAGAAACTCAAGCCTCAGCCAAGAGTCCTCACAGGACAATGCTATGGAGTGGTCTGCCCAGACCCACTGTCCTGTCTTCTCTTCCCCTACAGTGTTGATTGGAGTGGGCACCGAGACCTTCCTCCAGGGGCGGTTCAAAAGCCTGGCCTTCTATCTGTTGTGAGTATGAGAACCTGATCCCCCTGCCTGCATGTTCCAGCTCACCCATGTCTGTCTCCTCAGAGTAACACAGGGTAACCCAATTTCTATGCTAATTCCTCCCCATCCAGAGGTGGAGCCATGGAAGCTGCTAAGGTAAGTCCTGGTTTGGGAAGATTCCATAAATCAGCCAACATCCTTTCATACACTCACAGATGCATCTGCCTACCCTTCCACACATCCACCTGACCATCTTCTATCCATGAATCCACCTCATCCATATATCCTACCTACTAAATGAACCAATTTACATTACATCAAATCACTCCTCCATCTACCCATCCATCTACCCACCACATTTCCACCTACCCATTCTACAGACTTGCCTACCCACCTGCTCATCTGATTACTTAGTCCCTTATCCATCCATCCATCCATCCATCCATCCATCTATCCATCCATCCATCTATCCATCCATCCATCCATCCATCCATCCATCCATCTACCTACCCCACCCACCTACCCACACAACCATCTATCCACCCTTTTATCCACCAACTCTATGTACCATCTATTCACCTACCCACCCATTCTAACATCTAAGAGTTCCTATAATCATTCCATTATTCAGCCAATACCAATACATATATATGTATGTACATATATACATATGCATAGTTCTCTTGCATGGCAAGTACAATTCATTGTCTTATGTACATTACATCATTTAGCTTAGCACCATGAGAGGCATGCACAATGTCCTAGTTGTAGAGATGGTCAAGTTCAGTACTAAGTAGTCAACTTAAGTCATTGAGCTAGTGAGCAACAGGTCTCATATTAAGGCATAGGACTCTGCCTCCCAAGCTGGCTCTACCTTTCCACCACCAGTCATGCCATATACCTTGATGTGAAAGAAATGGCTGTGCAGGAATGTCACAAGCAGTGAGGGAGTTGGGGTCCCAGTGTCAATGACTTGGTATCTCTGCAATCCTGCCCTGGGCTACTAGCTAAAGGAATGTTGGAGTCAGGATCTGTGTCCCAGCTGTAGAATGCCTCATCTGTCTCTTTCTGCCCACAAGGTCTCAGGCTGCATCTTCTTCCCCTCATTAACGTATCCTGCACTTTTGTGCCTGACCTTTACCCTGGGCAGCGATTCTACCCCCTACCTCAATGTAGGCTCTCTACTGCCCCTGAAAATTTCACATCTGCCATCTCCCAGCTGTGGTCCACCTTCAGAGCTCATGTCTACACTGCTAACATTTCTTGACACTTGACTGCACCTGGGGACTTCTGGCCCTCTCTACTGCCTGGCCTTCATGCTCTGTGGACGTGCTTCATGGAGCGCCCAAGTGGACACAGCACATCTCAGTGTCCTCCAGACCCTGCCTCCCTGGGTCCCTGCAGCAAGGTTGAACCTGCCTCCTCTCCAAACACTGGTAATGCACCAGTGTGCTTCAAGTTAGATAACTCGGATACTGTCTACCCTCAATGTTACCTCTGCCTTTAGGCTTTGCCCTGTCTTGAGAGGACTCAATGCCTAGGCAGTCATTCTTGGGTCCATTCCAGCCTCAAGTCTCCCTGCCTCCCACATCCACTCAATTTCTCCTCTACTGATGCCTTGCTCCCTGACACCCACAGATCGGCACCAATCCCTGTCCTGCCATCCCCTGCCCTGTCACTAACACCTTACAGAAAGTCTGAATGAGTCACTTACCCACCAAGTCTCAGTTGCCCTCTGCCCCAGGATGTAGGAAACGGCTCTGCTGAGAGTTTCTGCGAAGCACATGCCTTCGAGTACTTCTTAGTTTCATGATCTCCAAAGTTTGGGGATCATTCCCATCTGGCACCAGCCACCGATGAGCTGTGTGGCCTTGGGTAAGGCTCTGGCCCTCAGCTTCCTCAGTCATAACTGGCATTAGTATATCTGCTGGTCATAAAAGCATTGCAAAGGCCAAAGGGGTTGGTTTCTATAAGGCTTCTAGGTTGTGATTGGCACATTTCAATCATTTTGCTCCTATCATTTTAAGACTAAGGGGTCAGGATTGGGCAGATGCTGAGGAAAGCAGGAAAGGGAAGAGATTAAAGACTAATCACACAGAGAGGGAAAGCACCTCTGTAAGGGTAGTTACGTTCTAAGCACAGCCCCAAAGGACTTCTCCACATCTACTCATCTCATTGGTAATAATTTCATTGGTGACACCTTACAGTTGTCCCTGGTTTACAGGTGAGAAACTGGGTCACAGGAAGGCCAAGTCTCTACATATGTGCGCACAGCTGATCAGTAACAGAACCAGACCTGTGGCCCCAAGGAGACAATGCTCTTGAGTCCCCTATTGCATCTATTCTCACTACCTTTCATCCCATGGGTATTCACAGGGTACTCTTCCATGAGTCCTGCCCAGGGTGGGCCCAGATCTCACATGCTAATTATACAGAGGAATCCTCTAGAAGCTTGTAGACTAGTGACTCTGCCCATTGTGATAACAAAAGTTCACCAAACAGGCAACAGAGGGAGGGAGAGGCCCTCCAAAATATGGCTAGCTTGTGCAAAGGCCCTGTGCTACCTACGGGTACTCATAAAGGGATTTAAATGGCATGTAGTTTCAATTCTATGGAACAGGAATGCTCTTCAAACAAAAATTGAAGTTTCATTCACAAGGATTCTAACATATAAAATTGAGAGAAGTCAGATAGAAACCTTTGATTTCACATTTGCCCGAGGAGATTCTGATTTTAGAATGCCTAGAATATGGGCATTCTGGATCAGGGGCAAACACCTTCAGATCGGTGTATCCCAGGGGCCCTGCCAGCCTGGCAGCGATCATGAAGGAACAGGAGATGCAGGCCAGTGAGTCAGGAAAGCCAAGGAGCGGAGCCTGAGGCTAGAGAGAATGGAATTGTATCTGAAAATATTTTAGGAAGGCACTTAGCAGCTCTGGGTGGGTAACTATTAGAAAAAAGATAGAGAGGGGGAATCTTCATCAGGACCATCCTAGTTTGCTTTCTATTGCTGTAATAAAGACCGTAACCAAAAGCAACTGTGGAAGAACAGGTCTATTTATCTTACACTTCCAAGCACACTCTATTAGGAAGGAGTGTCATGGCAGGAACTCAAGGAAGGAACCTGGATACAGGAACTGAAGCAGAAACAATGGAGGAAAGCTGTTTGCTACCTTGTTCACCAAGGCTTGTGATTTTTTTTTTAATACAACACAGGACCGCCTGCCCAGGAGTGGCCCCACCCACAATGGGCTAGGCCCTCCCACATCAATCACTAGTCTAATAAAATGTCCACATACTTGACTACGGGCCGGTGTGATGGAGGCCTGTTCTCAGCTGAGGTTCCCTCTTCCCTGATAACTGTAGCTTGTGTCAGGTTGACAAAACAACTAATCAGCACAGTGCTCAAATTTAAGGTTGGGCCAGCAGGCAGAGAACAGACCTTCCCGTGTCCACTGAAAATACTGAGTACAGGCCACCTCACCTGCTGGCCTCCGCCTCTTCCTCACCTCTCCTCCAGCCACTCTAGTCAAGACCTGTATACCATCAAGGCAGCCCTGGACGGATGTTTGATGGAGACACGAATAGACAAGGGCAGGGATCCTGGCCAGTGTGTTGGTGAAGATGTCTGGGAATCAGAGGAGACACAAGCAAACGACCTTGATAAATCCATGGGAGACCAACAGGGGTGGCCTCCCTCACATGTTTCCCCCCTCACAGGTTTACAGGAGTCACCATCTCTGTGTGCGAAGGGACCTACTTTGTGGCTCAACTGTTGGGCATCTGCTTCAAGTGAGTAGCCTCCAGGAGTGATCTTTATATCCCTACGCAGCCCAGTCCCAGACAGATCCCTCACCTGCGGGGCCATGGCTGAGGTTGTCCTGCTTCTGGGGCCACTGTGGACTGGTTCTCCTTCCAGAAGCAGGCAAGCCCGGGCCTGGAGATGGCTTAGATCAGCACAGTTCAATCCCCTGCTTTCTGTTGTTCTCAGCTGGGCAGATCCAGTCAGAGCCTGATTCTACTCACACTCCCTGGCAAAGTCAGCTTTCCCTACCCCAGGACATTCAGTCTCTGGGCCAGTGGCCAGGCTGTCCACTACAAGTTGAGGGCTGCAGAAGACTCAGCTTGCAGGGAACAGGGCTGTGTGTGGTAACTGGCTCTGCCTCTTCCAGCATTCAGACCACAAAGGCCCCATTGTTTCCCAGCCAGTGCTCACTGTGTAAAAATGGCCATCAGTGTGGTAAGGGCTCAGACCCTGGACTGTGGCTAGCAAAGCCCAGAGAGCCAGGTCCCCAAATGGTCAGTGAAATCCAGACCTTAGCACCTTGGGGTCTAATAACTGCTTCCTAGGCTTGACCTTTAAGCGGCAGCATGCTCCCCTTTCTGCTGAGTTCTACCTCAGAGGATTCCTGGCACTGCAGGGATGTGCAGGGATGTTTTAGTCTCAGAGACCTCTCGGCATCATCTCCCACTACACAAGGACTTGTCTGCTTTGTCTGTGCACATGAACATTAAACACCCACAGACTGACACCAGATGGCGCCAATAAGCTATACCAGGCAAAGGTCCTGTGGACGGTGATGCTCTGAGAGCATCAAAGGTCCCAGGACAGGCATTGTCTTTCTTTGCCTGTAAGGAAACCTCTAGGCCATGTTCCTGAAGAAATCTGCTCAGCATCAGGGCTCTGCCTTTACCCTGGATGATCCCTGTGTGTCAGAAAAAAACAAAAACAAAACAAAACAAAAACAAAAAAACAAAACAAAAAACAGCTTTTCTAGGCCTGTTCTGCCCTGTGCCTGGCAAGGTACAGCAAGCATGATGCAGCTGAATCCCAGTCTATTTATTCTTTGTGCAGTGTGCAGTCTTCAGTCCACATAGCAGTCCTGGGATGATGGTTCTTGTACTGTACTGTTACTTGTACATTAAAGACTTCCCCCAAATTCCGATGACTTCTATCAACTTTCCTTTCCTATTGGTCAAAACCATGGCTAAAAGCATGCATGGGTTGAGGGAAGCTTTTTAGAAAACCTGTGGATCTTCTGGAGTGGTCCAAGCAAGCCTCCTAACCTTAAAACCTACCGTGAGTACTCTGGGCTTCTGTGACTCCAACCCTGCAGATACTCCATCAAGGACTACTGCAGTGATCACAGATACTGCAGGGCTCAGCCCCAGGCTCCCATGGCTTTCTGTGGAGCTGGGACTTTGATGTAATGATTTCTACTAACCTGATAATGCTGAACTTCCTTCCCCAGGTGCCAGCCAGGGTCCCTGGCACACAGAGCAAAGGAGAAGGCCCACTGGCTGGGCTGCTTCCAGAAGTTCCTCGCCTACATGCTGCTCTCAGTGGCCTGCTTCCTCCACCCAGTCCTGGTCTGGCATGTGACCATTCCAGGTAGGAGCACCAAGGGTAGTGGACATATGTGGGCACAGATGTGATCTAAGTAGGAGGACCAGGTTCTGTCTCTCAGAGCCCCCACCAGTCTGTCTACCTTCTCTGACACAGTATGTGAGCTTGACTGTCAGAGGTCCACTATGTTGACCAAGGTGAAGCCCTCCCATACATCGCCATCCAGAGGTTGGACCTTTGACAGGACCCTGGGTTGTCTTCTCACTAGCCACTTTCAAAGAATGAGACAGCTAATCCTCAGCTCAGACCCTTCCATATCTCTTGGCTACCTACCCACTCAGCTCTAAGCTCCAGGCTTGGGTTAGGAGGCCATACTAAAGAGCGTGCCAGCTCATCTTCTGTTCCACCTCCTCGTGCCTTGCAGGGTGACTCTATTTCTAACCCCAGAACTGACATTCTCACCGCTACACTTCTGCCTCTTACCTTCTTTTCTATAACCCTCCTCTTGATTCCTCCTTATTTATATATGCACTGCCCTCCCAGAACTGAAATACCGAAAGATTTCTAGACTAAACTGAAGGAGACTAAGCTTTCTTCTTTAGCATAATATGAGCCATGGCCCCTGAACAAGTCACAGAAGGATTCACTCTGACATTGAGTGAGCCACAAGCCCTGCCCTCTGAAAAGGCAGACTAAAGAGACCCTGGAACTGGTGGGCACTGGGGT
>JADRCC010567942.1:0-12582 GCA_019843855.1 Hylomyscus alleni
AGCTGTGAAAGTGGTCATTGACCAGAGAGAACACTGTTCATCTACATTTTAAGTAGGCTTTGCATTTTTTTCTAAAGTCTCTTGCACCATCAACTTTCCTAAGCCTTTTTTCTGCCCATGCGGTTGACAGACCTGGTTAGCTCAACCCGTTTACAAAGAAGGCAATAGGATGTCTTAGTCTTTATCAGAAACCTTCCTGAGTATGATAGCATCTTACTTCTCATAATAAAATTGACTGGTAAGTCTTGTGCCACTTGCTATCACAAATTTTCTGTTAGAACTTAAGTTACAGAGATGTGGGCACAAGTATGAGAGATGCTAATGTGCCTGGTCTGTAACTCTGAAATCTACAAGCTCAGAAATCAAGTCTTTTCAGACATCTGTGCTCAGTTCCTCTTGAACTGCTGTGAGGATCATATTCTAGATGTTCGCTTGTTCCCTGGAGCAACATTGTGTTCATCCATTCCTTCATTATGGGTCTGCTTCTGACCTATTCTATACAGTAGACATTCTATATTCTTTCCCCCCAAAAAAATTATTTTTAGAAAAATCCGAATTCCAAACTGCATCTCACTCCAGGGGTTTTAGAACATTCATGGCGCAAGCAACACAAAGTTTCACTGAATGTTGATGTTGTCAGATAGACAGACTAAGGCAGCAACAATTTCCTGTTGTTCTAGAAGCAAATCTGACTTTGTTTTCTGTTTAAAAAACCTAGGTCTAAAAGTCGTTTTGGTCAAGGGCGTCCTGCATAAAGCACCCTAAATATAAAAAGAGAGAAGGCACACTCTGGACATCTGAAAGGCTCACTTCTTGAAGATCTTCAAACAGTGACTGCTAGGTGCTCTCTGAGTTATCCCTGCAGACCACAGAAACCATGCTACAGTGACTGCTAGGTGTTCTATTAGTTATCCCTGCAGACCACATAAATCATGCTACAGTGACTGCTAGGTGTTCTACTAGTTATCCCTGCAGACCACAGAAATCATGCTTACACAAATATATAGTTAGGTTTCGTTAAAATCTTAACTGTATATATAAATTTTCTTATATGAATTTCTCTTTGTATAATTCTAGGCTGTGTAGAAGATAATTGCAAACTTTACATAGTTATTTGACAAAGAATATGCCTAACTTGTCAAATAATTAAGTTGGTAAGACCTTAAGAAGTTAAGGGTACATGACTGGTAGTGTTACTGTGCATGAACACTGATCATTGTATGTTTGGGACTGTTGAATCTTAGGCATAGCATTGAGAAATGAATTTTGTATGATGAACTGTCCAGTGATGTTAAATTTAGTTTATATGGATATTAAGGAGTAACAGATCTGGAAGCTGTGTTAATAGAATTCCAAGGTGGGGTTATTTCAATACCATGTTGGTCAAGAAGGGTTAATCTTTTCAGTATTATTACATGGAAGGTACAATGTTATTCAGGTTCTGTTTCTTTCAGTTTTTCATGCTTATCTGTAATCATATGAGCCTAAAATCTAGTCCTGGAGGAAGCTAGTGACATTCTGAATCTAAAGCAGCGTGTGAGTCATTTCAGCTCCGTGGCACAGTCAGGTGCAGGGTCTCAGAGCCATCCATCCTCTAAGTCTGCTTCAGCATCCTCGCAGCATATGGTTGCTAGTTACGAAGAGATGTCTTAAAGTTCCCAGGTAGATGAGATAGCTGGAAATTTCATATGTTCAAATAAAACTATTTTATAGATCATGTTTTAATTTTTTCTAACTTAGGTAGATAGCATACTCAGGGAAATTTTGTTCCAGACTGTAAGCCTGTACTAAGTTATGTGTTTGGAAGTTGTTTGTAGTTCTCTGAGAACCATGAGATATACGTTGTTTCTGTGTGTAGTTTTTCTTTGCCTTGTGATTCATGTCTTCAAATTATTCAGAGAATAAATCTTGATAACATGTCACAGAACAGCAATTATAAAAGAAAAATTCAAGTCATACACCTAGTTTACACAAAAAGAAATTATAATTTTTAGTATCTTTTAGTTGTTATATGAAGCTTTTAATTATTTGATAATTATGCTTTTAATATCTATTTGAGACTTTTATTCTGGTATACAGATGCTTTTCAGTTATCTGATACTTTGGAAATAGCTTATATCATATTTATTTTCAAGAAAGTGTTTCTTCGTATGTAATGTGTAAGTCCCATGAGTTACCAGCCTTATAGTTGGCTCCTGGATTCTCTGATAGAAGGATTTGGATTTATATGTGTAAGTGGCCTGTGATCATTGTGATTAGAAGGGAATATGCTCTTTTGATTTTCACAGATGATAAAAGTGCTCATTGCTTCTCCCTGGAGGGGGCTGATTTACTGATTGCTGTTAACAGACTTTATTGAAATCTGATTCTATGTGGAATGTGCTTTTTATTTTGTATCTATCTATGGTACATGGACAGTCATTTCTTCTGCCAAGTACTTTAAGGTTATCCTTACATTAATTCTGAATTCAAACTTACTGAAATAAATGGCAGTGACAAAAATTGTGGAGAAAGTCCCTTGATCTGACTCATTCTGCTGTCGGAGAAGACTAGAGTGCTCTGTATTCTACATAATTCCCTGGAAAATTAGCTGTGAAAATCTTAGGTTTTAAGATTATTATTTGAGTGTGGCAGCACCCCCATCAACTCGGGAACTGAAGTAGGAAAATCCCCCATTCAAGACCCTGTCTCAAGAACATTTAGCAAAGCATTTAAGGGTTGAAATCCTACAGTGGGCCAGGTGTATAGCTCAGTAGTAGTGCACTTGCCTCGGAGGCACAGTAGCCTGGGTTTGATCCCACTCACACAGGCGTGAGTGGAAACCCCGCAGGAAAGCTGGCCTGGTAACACTGCTGCTGCCCAGCTGCCCGGCAGCATCTATGTTACCTTTCTTTGCAATGTTCAACCAGGAATTATGAGGTATTTAATTGTTTTGGTACCCGAGGCTGAAACTATCATATTTTTTTGCTGATGGCAAATTAAAATAAACATTTTAAAGCCTTTCGTCTCCAAGCCTGGCAGTAATTTTTCAGCCAACCTCTTGCTATCATTGAGTACCTCCCAGGCCAGAGGCCCTGGGTTACCTAGCCAGGCCAATCCTCACGGGCTAGCACTCCCAATCTCCCTATCTGGTCTATATGGGAAACTAATTCTGGAATAATGTTATAGAATTATTGGGGTGAGTAAATTAGTAGGTATAAATAAATAATACAGTACTTCCTGGCTTATAGTAATCTCTCCATAAATATCGTGTATTGTTGCATTTATGCTGTTATTTGTTTGGAAGGTAGCTTCAAATTCTTTAAGGTGAAAGTCTATTGTACCTCTTCCTATAATTTGAATTACAGAGAGAGAGAGAGAGAGAACATGTGTGTGTTTAAGAAGAGTCATTTTGTCATTCTGTCAGAACCATCCCCTAGCCCTTCTGCTGAGTTGGTTTGGCCAGAATGCCTGCCTACCTCCCACAGCGCCCGCTACTGGTTATATCTGGAGCATCAGAGTCCTTGTTCTGCAGGTAATGTCTGACCACCTGGGTTGTCCACAACAAGAATCTGATTCCATCATTTTAGCCTCTTAGTTCCACTCAAACTCTCCACTAAAACTTCCTGTTTGTCAGACTGTATTCAGAGTTGAGCCCAGTTTCTCCATCTCAGTGCTCCATTGCATTGGTCCCTGTACCTGCCACTGTGGTCCTCAGTAGTATCTTTTAGTATCTTTTGGTTGTTCTTTAACAAGTGCTACTGAACGTTTTCCTGCGATAGTGTGGGAGGGGGGCCTAGAAAGGCTCGCGTGAGTCTGTTTCTCTCCATCTCACTATGCCTGCCTGTCATATCTTTTACAGAAGTGCTGCAAATGTTCTGACTCCCCTGGCTGTCATTCCTACTTTGTAAACCTGTTCCAGAGCAACTCTGGTGACTTAAAATATGAGTACCTTTGTACTCATACTTTAATATTCACAAACTGCCACTCTGCTTTACCCTAATCCACCCAGCAACCCCAGGATAAACCCAACCTCACAGCTTAGATGAGCCTCAACTTCTCTTACTGACCACATTCCAACTACCGGCTCCCCCCAGTAATTCCCACTGTCCAGCTGTCCCGCTATCCACAGGGCTCTTTCATATAAGCCACGTTTTGGGTTAGAAGTCACTTCCTCATCATGGGAACCCTTTCCACTGCCCAATATAAAACCAGTCCTGTCTTGTCGTAGGCTGTTTCTGTAGGTATCTGACATGGCTCTGATACAGTGCTTACTTGTTGGTTTGCATGACTCTCATTCCAAACTGTGAGCCCCACAAGAACAGACCCAGTTTTCTTGACCACCTTAGGTGTCCCAAACCATAAAATGATTAGAGGAGATAACAGCAAGCTCTGTTTCCCTGGAGTTCACCTGTGGTTGTCTCTCTAAGGCTCTGTTCCACATGGCGGTGGCGAAGTCATTTGCATCTGCTAGATTCTCCTCACCTCACGGTGAGTTCTCAAGACACATCTGACTCTCACTTACAGGGAGATAGACCAGTCCATTCATTGTGGCCTGACACCAAGCACACTCTGTTGAAACCTACTTAGCTTCAATTACAAGTGGAGTGGCTTTTTAAATAAGCTATAGTCATGGCTCCTTGACCTCTCACTGGCACGTGAAGCAGATACTTGAACAGTGGCAGGCACTGTAGCCTTCTGCGAGATTGTAGGCATCTTCCATCTCACCAGTGATTATTTCTGTAGTTTCCCTCTTCAGCCATTCTCCATCTTGTTCCTTGAAGATGGAGTCTCTCATTCACCTGGAGCTTCCTATTTTTCTGCCAGGTTGATGGCTGAAAAGCACCAGCATTAGGGTTATAGACACACACAGCCATACTTAGACCTTTATGTGGGTGCGGAAGATCTGAACACAGCTCTCTGGATTTGCTAGGCACTTAACCCACTGACCCACCAGTGTTGAGTCTCATGCAATCATTATCCATCCTTATATTCCATCCACCTTTTTCTCTCCTTTTTTTTATATGAAAATAATATTACAGGGCTTGGGAGATGGCTCAGTAGATGTTTGGCACACAAGAAAAAAGACCAGAGTCTAATCCCCAGAATCCATGTTTTAAAAAAACAAAAACAAGGGCTGGTGAGATGGCTCAGCAGGTATGAGCACTGACTGCTCTTCCGAAGGTCCTGAGTTCGGATCCCAGCAACCACATGGTGGCTCACAACCACCCATAATGAGATCTGACGCCCTCTTCTGGTGCGTCTGAAGACAACCACAGTGAATTACAGCAGAGCAAGCGGGCCGGAGTTCAATTCCCAGCAGGCACACACATGATGGCTCACAGCCATCTGTACAGCTACAGTGTACTCATACACATAAAATAAATAAATAAATAAATTTAAAAAAAAAACCAAAACCAAAAAACAAACCATATATGATATCTGGGGAAGCAGAGAAAGACAGATTCCCTGGGACACAATAACTAGTCAATCTAGCCTTCCAGTGAGAGACTTTGTCTTGAAAAACAGTATGGATAGGACCTCCCTTGCACATGTGTGCCGCCACACACCTATGCAACAAACACATAATACACACACTTAAAATAGTAGTACACAGAGAAAATGAAGACTGGGCAGCGTCTCAGAGACAGCCCCATTGATGTCAACTGAGGGCATCATGAGCGTGGGAATAGAAACAGCAGAGGGGCAAAGCACATCTAAGAGGTTCCACAAACATCAAGTACTTCCGCGCATTCACAAATGCCTAATTATAGTGACAGTGCTGAAATACAAAGCCCTGAGAAAGATGACTCATTACCCACAGGAACCCCAGTAAGAGCCACTTACCAGAGCAGTGTGGGGAAGGGGCAGTGCTCAAAGTAGACCCTGTCAGCACAGATACATTCAGCAAGTTGTTTTGGAAAATAGTAGACAAAATGAACATGGGTGTGAGTGCATGCGCGTTCGTCCACACATGCTTCACCTCTGTGCACAGGGCAGTATTCTACTTTTTGGTGGATAAACAGGCCCACAGACGGAGGCTTGTCTAAAGGCAGTAACACACACACAATGATTCTGTCAGCACCCTTGGGGACACTTACTAACTACCAATAAGTACATGTAGCGCACTTGAATATACTACCTAACACAGAGTAAGCACTCTACCTGCAAGCTTTGGCCTTGGATCATGCTGTTTGCCCACCTGGACTGTGGCACTTTTGTTCAAGGCTATCCTGACATTTGCCTCCCCCATAATCTGCCTACCTCTCTGTTCTCTGAATTGGTCTGTACCCAAGACATTCACACAGGTTAGCAGTCTGCAACTTTGTTGGAATTGTTCTATGTAAGAAACATCTGGAACATGGCAGTTTGCATGTTAGTTACTTTGAAGTTATTTGAAATGCTGTTCTTACCTAAGATGAATCTATTTTCTCAGTTAAAAATTAACAAAATTAACTCTTCAGTGAGAAGTGTAATCATCTGTCAGAATTGTTTTACATCAGGAATAAATATGTGAAAGAAGTCTTTGGTGTGTACCACTCCAGCCACAGGCATTGACAATGTGTGGAATCATACACTTGGGGTAGAAAGTGGACTCCCTTGTCAGTATTGGACAGTTTGTTTTGATAATGCTTCATTTTGTCTGACAAGTATTAATACTCCTCTAATAGTGGCTCTGGAGCTGGGAGGCCATTGGTATATTAAAGGTCACCAAGTGACTCCTGTGTACGTGGATTAGAAAGTATACTGATGTTTGACATGCTAATCTTCAGGTGACCAGCACGAACCCTTCGCCACTAAGGTGATCAGGTGCAGAAAGGAGTGAGGAGCGCATGGACTCCGGGTTAGGCTGCGTATGCTCACTCTTCCACGTGTGAACTCTCTGTAAGAAGCAGAGTATTGTGAGAAGAACAAGGTGCTGAGACAAAAATTGCTAACACAGAAAAGTCTAGGAGGAAAAGAAACCACACATGGGAGACTACTTACAAGATTAATTTTATATTTCATGCCCTCCAAAAGCCAGAATTGCCCATTATAAGATCTGTGGATTTGCATATGTTTTATTCTCCAGGTTCTATAAGTACTTGGACTCTAATTGTCCTGAAAACCTAAAGGATAGACATGTTTAAGTACTCCAAATGAATCAAAATAAGCAAACAGATCAATGCAAGCAAAAAAAAAATCAATGCGTGTCTTTTCAGCAAAAGAAAAAAGTGACTTAGGAAAGCCACAGCCTATAATGCATCAGAGTAAGTTGCAGATTACCTAGCCCGCTTAACTGCACACTGAGCCGTGGGACTCCCCAGCCTACCCTCCTCATTCTTCCTGCCAAGGTGCCCACCCTAGTGCCCAACAGCACAATGTTAAACATTTCATTAGGGCCGGGCGATGGTGGTGCACGCCTTTAATCCCAGCACTTGGGAGGCAGAGGCAGGCAGATTTCTGAGTTCGAGGCCAGCCTGGTCTACAGAGTGAGTAGGGCTATACAGCCAGGGCTATACAGAGAAACCCTGTCTCAAAAACAAAAACAAACAAACAAAAACATTTCATTAGGAGTAAAACACTCCACACAGTCCCATTGTCTCACAGATAACACTGTACCTCGTCTTCCTTTCTCAGAAGAGAACATTCCATTGAATTTTATATTTACTGTGCCGATGAATGTCGTTATGTCCATATTTTACACCCATGGCATAATGAAGTGTACAAACTTCATGTAATGACCTCATGATGTACATTTCTTACATAGGTTTTAGATTCTAATTAGAGACTTACCTTTTAGACATATATTTTGACCAAGTAACTGAAACTTCTTTATAGCTTTTCAATAGTATTCTAGTTTATGAATCTCCTAAAATACATTTTTCTGATCCCTGTCAGTAAATGTTGACATTATATTTCAAGCTTGTTTTTTGGTTTTATTCTTTCTACACAGTGTCTTACTATGTGGCTCAGGCTGGCCTCAAGCTTGCCACATAACCCAGGTTGAAGTCATGAGCCTCCTGCCTCAGGCTCTGGAATGCTGGGATTACAGACATATGCCGCCACACCTAGCTTCAAGTTTTCCCCTTACCATTCCAGTCTTTCTCCTCTGATGTTCCGTCAGTATCCCCTGAGCATTGTGGTCTGTGTATATATCGGTTGATGGACATGTCCATTTCAATCTGTTAAGTTTTCCTCCAGAGTTGTTCCAGCGTAGGCTCCTACCAGCAGGGCTTGGGCCTCCATATTCTGCTTGGCCCCCGACAACTACATCAGTCAGGACAGTGCTATTGCAGTGATAGCTCCAAATCTCAGTGACTTGATTCAGAAGTTGTTCTTTGTTCATAAAGGGACTTACTGATGGAAGCTCTGTCTGACACTGACTTTATAAGGCAGGGAAGAGACTTAGCAGGCTCAGGTATGCCCAGCCAGTAATTCTCCTGAATAGAAATGATAGGCCTTCACAAGTCACTATGAGCCTTAAGTTAGTAGTGTTCCCATTCCTACCCATACAATCTTAATGTCTGCAAGCCCTGACAAACTACAATCTCCATTAGTCCAGAGACAGTGAAATAGTGTCATCATTTTTGTTTGTCTGGCTTACTTAGAGGGCTTAGTGTGTAGTTACAGTTGTGTGTGTACTGGTCATTTGTGTTTTCTCCTCCCATTCTTATGCTTTCCTTTGTTTTTCTAGACAGGATTTCTCTCTGTAGCCCTGGCTGTCCTAAAACTCGCTTTGTAGACCAGACAACCTCAGAACTCATCAAGATCCACCTGCCTCTGCCTCCCGATTGCTAGGATCAATGGCATACACCATGGGCTCTTCTTCCCATTCCTAATCCGTTTGTACTGCTCATGGCAATATCATAAAATTTTTATAAAGATCAAGAGGACAGTCCTCTTAGTACCAGCAGCCAAGATCCAAGCTGACGTCACAAGGCAAGGGCCTCTGAGCTGTATCCTCACGCAGGAGAACATGGAAGGCAAGCTCAGCCACTTGTAATCTCAGCCTTCAGGCAGGTGGATTGCAGTTTTGAAGCCAGCCTGGGCTACATAGTAAGACTACCTAAACAAAACAAAACAAAAAATATTTATTGTTTTGTTTTTGGGTTTTGGGGGGGGTTCTTTTTTGGTTTTTCAAGGCAGGGTTTCTCTGTATAGATGGCCCTGGCTGTCCTGGAACTCCAAAAAATATTTCTTAATGTCATCATGATGATAGCAACTGAATTTTGGAGGAAAGCAGTATATTAAAATCATAGTATCTATTTTTCTACTAAGTCTATGTGTGGTCTTTGTGCTTGTATTTGCTCATATATATTTTAAACTCTACACACGAATCCTTTATTGGTTGTATGTATTATAAATACCTTCTTTCAGAGCACGGTATTGTGTTTAATGTGCCTTTATTCATAGAAAGATTTCCCCTTTTTTCCTAGTTTTCCATGTTCTGAGATGGTATGGCTGACCTGGGATGCAGCAGCTCTCCTGTGTTTTTTCTTTTTAAGACAGGGTCTTACTGTATAGAGCTGGTTATTCTGGAACTCACTCGGTAGACAAAGCTGGCCTCAAACTCAGAGATCCATCTGCCTCTGCCTCCCAAGTGCTAGGATTAAAGGCATTCGCCACCACTGCCCGGGTCAGATCTTTTATTTACTATAATATTTATGTTTAGAAGGTTTTTTTTAGACTTACATTTTCACACTTGAGTGAATGCAGTAGGAAGCCCTCACTAGACCTGATATGAATATCTTGGATCTTGGCATTGTGAAAGTAGGGTCTAATTCTTCTGTTTCCATCCATGACTCCTGTGACATCTGTGACAGTGACTAACGGTGCTGCCTCTTACATCATCTGTGCACGCGTAGGCAGTGCCAGAGATGATTTTGTTGAATTAATTCCTTTGTGCCACTCTGTAATAGATTCATTAAGATTTACTTTATCACCGGGCGGTGGTGGCGTGTACACCTTTAATCCCAGCATTTGGGAAGCAGAGGCAGGTGGATTTCTGAGTTCAAGGCCAACCTGGTCTACAGAGTGAGTTCCAGGACAGCCAGGGCTACACAGAGAAATCCTGTCTCGAAAAACCAAAAAAAAAAAAAAAAAAGATTTACTTTATTCTGTGTATGATAGCATGAATGCATATGTGGTACCCACAGTGTCCAGAAGAGGGCGCCCGAGCCACCAGAACTGGAGTTGTAGACAGTGCTAGGAGGGAACCCAACTCCAGGCCCGTGCAGGAGCAAGTGCTCTTGATACTGAGCATCTGTCAAGCTCCACTGTTTCCATTTTGTGTTATTGACTATAAGATCCCTTTTAGTTTGTAGCCACCTTATATATTTTATTGGGTATTTTTAGCAGTATACATCACTTATTTAACAGAGTGTGAACAGACCATAGTAAGAAAACTAACTAGGATTCCCAAGAGAGATTTTACTATGAAGGAATTAGCTAAATAGACACTGCATAATTTTTAAACTAAAGGGGATATGGAAGTAAAGGCTGAACAAAAGAAAGCAGAATCATTAAAACAGGTAGTGATGGCCCACACCTTTAATCCCAGCACTCAGGAGGCTGAGACAGGCGATCTCTCTGAGTTCGAGGCCACCTTGGTCTATACCAAGTTCCAAGACAGCCAGGGCTACAGAGAGAAAAACCCTGTCTCAGAAAACAAAAAAAGAATCATTAGGAGCTTAGAAACTCAGAGGAGAGCTACCAGAGGTATGACCCTAAAAATTCCAAAGTTTTCAGGCCAGCATGATGGCTCAGTGGGTAAAGGCTCCTATCACCAAGCCTGAGGACCTGAGACCCACATAGAGGAAGGAGAGAACTGACTCCTGCAAATTGCCCTCTGACTTTACTTTCATGCCATGCCGTGTGTGTGTGTGTGTGTGTGTGTGTGTGTGTGTGTGTATGTGCGCGCGCGCACGCGTGCCTATATTATATATATAATAAAAATGAACTAAAAATTAAATTCTAATCTTCTGGAATTAAATGGATACATTAAGTTCATATGGAAAAAATATCTATTAGGAGCTTTAAAGAGCATTCAGTTTGATGAGGAGAAACAGACTAGCCCTACTAGGTAAGAATGCATAATGGCTTGTCTCAATCTGACATTTGAAAAGCTGAAATGGGTTTTCTACAATGCCAGCCTCAACTGCACAGTAAGTTCCGGGGGAGCCTGAGCTATTGTGAAGCCCTGCACCAGGTAAACTGCGTGAAGACTGGTGACAGTAATGCAGTCAGGCGTCCAATGTCCAGATCTAAACAGTGACAGACAGACAGAGTCTTCCGATTTCTAGTCCGAGCAGCAAAGCTCTGCCGTGCTGACAGGGAAGGTCACTCTCAGGATGCCTTGCCTCGAGAGGTTTCTGGATTCTGGCTCCAGGTGAAAATGAGAACACAGTGCGTGGATGAGGTATCCCCGGCCTGTGAGCTGCCTGACGACGTGACTGCTCCATGGCCAGGATCCCTCCGTTCAGTTCCCTTAGCTCTGTGGCAGCAGGAAATGTTTTCAGTTGTGGGACATGCCCATTGAGTTCAGTCCCACATCACCTGTGATTATAAACATTAGTGGTTGTATCCCAGTGCCACACTCTAATCAAAGAAAACTTAGATTCTCCTCCACCAAAAGGTGCTAGGGAGCGACAGGGATGTGTGTGAGGAAACAACCCAGGGAGAGAAAAACTTCACCCAGGAATGTTAGTCAGGAACCGTTATTCCTTTGTTGGGCTGCATCATTTCCTTAGATATAATCTTGGATATAAGGCAGCCTTTGTAACCACATGCAGTTCCCTGGGGATAGTACTCCCTCTCAGAAGCTGGACAGATAGATGCCTGTAGATCTCATCTTCTGCCGTTTAATATTCTTAAAACAAATCTGCTCTGCTACACATACAAGCCTCTTGGATGGTTTTTAACTTTTTTTAAAAAAAAGATTTATTATATGTAAGTACACTGTAACTGTCTTCAGACGTACCAGAAGAGGGAGTCAGATCTCATTAAGGATGGTTGTGAGCCACCATGTGGTTGCTGGGATTTGAACTCTGAACCTTTAGAAGAACAGACAGTGCTCTTAACCCACTGAGCCATCTCACCAGCCTGGTTTTTAACTTTTAAAATTGTAATGAATACAGTTCTTATACTCCTGTAAGTGACCCCTCACCCACACTCCTGTAAGTGACCCTCATAAACTTGTTGGTTGACCAGGTTGGACATGGGTGGATTAACTTCAGTCTGCCAGTGTCCTGCCTTAGGGAATAGATATTTGCTCACATCTCCCCAGGTGAAGCTGTGTGATGCCTAGTGGGAAGGAGGAGGATCCTGGGTGTGTCCCGCATTGGCACCCTCCTGTGGGTCTCTGCTTCCATCCTCAGTGGGGTGAGCAACTCTGCTGCTTCATGTTCTTGCCGCCATGATCCTCAGACTTTCTGTAGTAGAGCCAGCTGGCCCTGCACTGAAACCTCTGCAACTGTGGACCAAGCTACCTCTCCCCATCTAAGCTTTCTTTTGGGTATTCATTATCATTTTTGGCAACATTTCTTTCTAGCAATGAAAAGAAAACAAAAAACAAAAAAACAAACGAAAACCTTTTGTACCTTTTCCTTAGCCAGTGGGGAC
>JADRCC010567943.1:0-13454 GCA_019843855.1 Hylomyscus alleni
CAGCAAATTCTCAAATAAAATAAGTGTCTTTCCTTCCTACTTCTCTACATTCTTTTGTGTTAGATTCCTAATACCATTGCTAGTCATTTTATTTGTAAGTTGTTTTATTCTAAAGATACCTAGGTTATTTGGACCGCAGGCAGTGAGATGGGACTGTTTCAGTGAGTAAACCAATCTTGCCTAGGTTATTTTGGTTTAGAGAAAGTGGAGGAATAGGACGGCGGCTGATGGCAATCTTGTTGGTAGTTTGAGCCCACAATATGAGCCCAGAGTAACTACAGTTTTTTCAAAGAACAGTTATAACCATGACATTTTATAATTTCCCTATGCATCAACACATGTGACATTCACTCAGGATTAAGAAAAAAATGACTCAACTAAGTTATTTTTAGCAAGGAACTCTCTCATAGAATTTAAGTGAGTTTATTTTTAGAAGGAGCTATATCTTTACTCTCAAATATTGTCCTTTAGTCTAAATAGGGACAGATAAATACCTTAGCCTTGTTTTTAATGTTTGTAGTATACAATTATAATTTACATTACACAATACCATTTTCTATTAGATACATGTTCCTTGTGCCTTAAACTTCAAAATGAAGAGACAGTTATTTAAGTCGAAAATAGAAAAGTGAGCATTCATTTTATGCTATGAGCAAACCATAAAAATGCTTATATAACCCAAAAGAGATCTACAAATTTTTTTTTCCATCTGAGCTACACTTCAATTTTAGTTATACAGGCCTAACAACTTCACTGCTTAGAGTTTTGTTCTCAACTGTAAGCTACTGGAAATCAGTTTCCCTTCTCAGCAGAATCTCTTCTGTGGAGTCAGCGGAAGCCTTAACCTTCCATTTTTTAAAAGAAAACAATCGATATCCACAACACATAGGAAGAATGGGCCATTCTTCCATCTGCTAGTGCTGTTTACATGAGAAACGACATCACAGCTCAGACAAGGAAAACATGGCCTCTTTCCTCAGGAAAACTAGACTTATAGATCCTCCAAATTCAAACCCCATTGAACACCCAAAGTAGGACAAGGTAAAGATATGCCTGTTGGAACTTAAATTTGATCTTCATAACTGAAAATAAATCTATTCATTTCATAATTAACTGGTTGTCAAAGCAAAATGGCCAGATATACCCAAATTTTCCAGTGAATTATTTTATTTTACTAAATACATATTAATTTATTGTTTATGAACTTCCTACATGTGTATAATGAAATATGACCATATCCATCCCCATTTTCCTCGTCAAACTCCCCACTCAGCATGTCATCCTCCAAACTTCATGTCTTTCTTTCTTTAAAAGAACCCAGTAAATCCAGATTGCCATACCCTTATATGTACAGATACGGCACTGTCCAATGGAGCATGGGCAGCCTTCCTCTGACCACACTCTCCCAAAGCAGAAAGATTTTCCGTGCTCAACAGCCATCAACTGCCAATAAATCTCAGTTTAGATTGGGTCTAACTAAACCCAATTTAGTTGGCTCTAAAAAATGGGCTTATTCTAAAGAACTTAATTTTTTCTTTCCTTTCTATTTTTTAAGGAATCTTCCTTCCCTTCCCTTCCCTTCCCTCCCCTCCCCTCCCCTCCCCTCTGCTCCCCTCCCCTCCCCTCCCCTCCCCTTCCCTTTCCCACCTTCTACATATAACCTAAAAGTGTATTTTGGCATCATTAGAGGAACAGTAGATTGAAATATAATTCAGCGTGATAATATCATCCTCTGAGATTTCTCTGAGGATTTTTGAACGCCTTGTAGCACTCATTGTCTGTCAGCCTACTTTCTTTTCCTCTAAATATCTGAAATCTGTGGGAATTTAAATGGAAGTAAAAATCCCTTTTACTCTATCCATGCGGAGAGTCAATTTTAGGTACAACTGCAGTTTCCCACAGATGTAAGTACAGTGTTTGAGCAGAGCCTCAAGAGTAGCCTTGCAGATAGGTAAGATGAACTCAGTGAATGGCACCTGCTGTTGCTGGTGGCCTGACGCCATGATAGTTTTGCTGTTCACCCCGCGTGACTGGGTGAGTTACTACAGTCCCTCTTGACACCCACTTCTTGATCATGATAAAGGGGAGAACAATTCCTGAAGAGTCACAGGGACTTACAATCAGTCAATATTCAGTATCTTCTTAGTGTCTGGATTATATAGCAGTTTTCCCTTCTTCCATGTTGGACCTTTAATGGTCTCAGCCTCCCAGGAACAACACAAGTCCATGAATATTAAATGGAACATTCCAGACATTGATACTTTATAAACCTTTTGTTGTTACAGTTCCTTCTTTGAGAAAGGGTCTCACTATGTAGTACTGTCTGCCTTGGAAACTGTTTTATAGATCAGACTGGCCTTGAACGTAGAATGAACCTCCTGCCTCTGCCTCCAGAGTACTAGGATTACAAGTGTCTGCCTCCATGTTTAGTGGTTGTATATGCTATAAATTAAATGCTACTTAGAATCACGCAATGGGAGCTTGCCTAGTCCCTGGGACATGAGTAGCCTTCACCTATTAGTTTTTTATGGTTCAAGTTATCAGATTGACTAATGGGGTCAAGTAACCCTTACTTTATTATCAATGCTCTAAGACCAGTGGATCAAAGAAAGCATTGGGTCATTTAACCACAAAAAGGCACAGGCGCTAGTAAAAGGCAATATGCTTCAGGGCATGTAGGTCGAAAACGTGTCCATAGAGTTTGGTAACGTCCATGGTTTCGAGTATCCACTGAGGGAATCTCTGAAGATAGCTCCTGTGAATAAGTGAATGGATA
This sequence comes from Hylomyscus alleni, assembly GCA_019843855.1. Lineage (NCBI taxonomy): Eukaryota > Metazoa > Chordata > Mammalia > Rodentia > Muridae > Hylomyscus > Hylomyscus alleni. The sequence goes on from JADRCC010567943.1 coordinate 2,777, forward strand.
CTAAAAAACTCTCTTTTCCCTCCTTCAGTAAGTGCTGGGATTGGAGGCATTTGTCATCATTTCACTCCCAAATTTATTATTTATTTATTATTATTATTTTTGTAAATAATGGACTCATAAAGATGGTTGAAGTGATTTTCCTTTTACTGATTGCATTTTAGCAGTACAGAAAAGATGGTGTGGTATATGTTGTTTTGTTTTTTCTGTTTATGCTTCTTACAGCTACTCTAATACAAATAAAACTGGGCCCCCAGTGACCACATTACAAGGTTACAGAGACCCTGTTATCTCCCCTAGAGTTATGCCCTGCCAGGCAGTGGGATTTGGTGTTCTTGGATCCCTTCCTGCTATTCTCTGTCTGTGACTGAAGTGGTAAGGGAGGCTTTTAGGTGTCACCCTGCTTCTTTAGGCACACCTCCTACCCACATCTCCCCAAGTCCCTCCTCAGAACTGATTTTACTGAGAGAAAGCTCTTTGAGGAGTTTCTACATGTCACATGTGCCTACCAAGCCCAACTGTCAGTGTTTGAGCTAAACTCTTCTGACTGAAGAATTTACTACAAGTATATTCTACAAGTAATATGAACATGAATCAGCATTAAAAAATAAGTCCCAAGCACAGACACACAGAACTGTAGTCATGATCTAATGACTTTCAGCTTGTGGATCTCCTTTATTTTAGTTCAAGTATGCTATCTCACTGGCACACTGTAGGCTTACCAGCTGTTTCCATGCACATCACTTAGTTGATGTCTTCTTCTAACTACTGATTTCCAGAAGAACTCTAACTTCTTCCTGCTCTGATCACTGGCAGGCTTGACGAACTGTGGTCTCTCCAGTCTCAAGCAAAAGCGGAATCTGCTTCTCCAATTCGCCATCCACCTCTGGCGCCCAGGACCAAATATGAAACCATACCTGCATTAAGTTTCACAAGGGCTTTCTTGCCCAACAGCCCATATTTTCTGAACAATAGATAGTATATAACTGAGTTACAGAGCAGGGCTAGAATCCAAGCCAACATCGTCAGTGGGCATCTCTGTGTAAAGGGTTTGAAGAAGAGTTTTTCCACTGGGTTCTTTGCACTTGATTTTATTATTGGACTGTTAATTTTAATTAGGTAATGCCAGATTTAAAATTAAAAAGGAAGATATTATAAAGAGATAGTGATCAACATAAAGGATTAGATGTGGCCTTTCCTACACGCCTGGAAGAGACAGAGCTACCCTTGGTTAGATGTGGCCTTTCCTACACGCCTGGAAGAGACAGAGCTACCCTTGGAATCCAGCAAGATGAGGATGAGGATGCTTTCTTCCCTGCACGGTGCTTCACCACTGTACCTCATCCCCTCCTTTCTTTAAGAAAAAAAAAAAAACAATAATGGCAACTTCGTGATGAAGAAACTGAAGACCAACTTTACATTTGTTAATCAAAGCCCAAAAGGAAAACTGAATTGCCCACATGCAACGGCAATTTTATATTAGTTCATATATATCTATCAGATTTATTTGGTCCCATTGTTCTGGGGTTCAGTTTCTTATTCATAACTTCATTTTTCAGGCTTTGACACAGGCTTCAGTCATATAACTGATTGGTTCATTAGTCCAAATTTGGGGTAAACCAGAAACTTGGCATGCACAGTTAATGTTTCTTTATGGGTTGTCAGTAAAAATGACCATCAGACTAAATCTCTGGGTTTAATTGGCTCCCTATTAATGAACTCAATCATTGAGTTGTTCAAGCAGATACAAATCCTCTTATCTTCACTATTATTCTGAATGTGTGGTCTTTCACTCATTTATGAGAAAGTATCATGTAAAACGGTACCAACTACCATTCTAGATTTAAGTTAATTTAACCAGTCTACTGAGCTCTGCAATAAAATCCAACTAATTTTAATTCTCAGTATTTTTTATTTGAAATGTTAGGTATCTATTATAGGCTATTACTTTCTTCTCTGAGTGTTACACAGTCCAGTCAGAAGGACCTCTAGGAAGACAGAAAGTTGTGTAGAGTGCTTGGCATCCTCTTACTTGATACTATAATATATGTGACTGGTTCTATTCTTCTGACATCTCCTTGTTAACATAATTTTACTAAATTAAAATACATTCTGGTTTAAGCAACCACACATCTCCAAATTAAAACTCCAAAAATATTTGGATTTGGAAATTTGGACATATTTTACACACTTTTGAATAATTACCATTTCTGCATATAGCTATTGGGTACCAATACACAGTGTGCAAAAAAAAAAAAAAAAAAAAAAAAACACATCAGGGTATTAAGCAGATCCATCTCTTCAACCATTAACCTTGGCTAAATGCTGGAAAAACAGGCTCTTCTTTTCCAGTCATTAAATATTTTTGAAATTACATTTTGTGTGTGTGTGTGTGTGTGTGTATGTGTGTGTATACTTGTACAGGCATGTATGTGGAAGTTAGAAGACAATTTCTGTCAGTTATGTCCTTCAAGCATGTGTAGCATATAAATTGAACTCAGATGATAGGACTTAGAGTCAAGCACCTTTACCTACTGGACCATCTCACTAGATTTCCCGCTCATTTAGAAATATAATGTATATTATTTCGCTGTATCTATGGATGCTCCTTAATGACTTTCTTTCTATCTGTCCTTCAGATTTCATTCGTAGCCTCTAGGGAATGCTACGCCATTCCATTCTTCTATAAGATCAACTTACCAGTTTCAGCAAATTAGTGAAAATATATGATATTTATCTTTGTATTTTTGGCTTATTTTAGTCAATATGATGACCCACAACTCCATCATTGCCATGTTGCTGTGAATGATAGAATTTAATTCTTTTCATGGCTTGGTAATATTAATGTATATAAAATATTAACTATATATCATCTTAACCACTTCCATTCATTTGTTGATGAATTCACTGAAGAGTTTTGCGTTGGTGTTATATTGCTAATTTGAACATCAACTACCCATCTCTATTTAAGTACATACAAGATATAAGAATATAATTAGCAATACTAAATGAACTCAGCAGGACATATACACATGTGTGTCCCTAATTAAGGCTTTATAGTCTGACAAATACCATGGTCAAAATGACTTGGGAAGGAAAGGCTTATTTCAGCTTACACTTCCATCACAGCCAACCATTGATGGAAGTAAAGGCAGAAACTCAAACAGGATGGGGACCTGCAGTCAAGAATGGATGCAGAGGTCATGGTGGAATGCTGCTTACTGGCTTGCTCTTTAAAAATTTCCTCAGCATGATTTTTTATAGCACTCAGCACCATCAGTCCAAGAGTAGAGTTGTGCACACTGAGATAGCCCCTTCTACCTCAATCCTCAATAAAGAAAATGTACTACAGGGTTGCTCACATGCCAATTTACAGGTAACATTCTTGTAATTGAGTTCTATCCTCCAGAATGATGCTAGTATGTATCAACTTGACATAAAATTATCCCTTATAATAAATATGGAAGAATAATAGTTAAAGAAGTCATGAATTTAAAAAGAAGTGGGGACATGGGAAGAGTTGAGAGGGAGAGAGGGAGGGATAGAAATGATATAAAGAGAGAACTCAGTCCTAATATATAAAATTCTCACAAAAAGAAAAAAATTGTAATACTCAACTAGCTATGTCCAAACATTTTATTATTATTTTAAGTTGTTTGGTATATATCTTTTACATCTATATACTTTATAGAAATGTATACATATAAATTTATAGTTGTTGGGGCTCACTAGTTGTTAAATATTTACTAGAAGGATTAAGAATACAGAAAGATTCTGATATTTATCAAATACTTGTATAATCATATATTTCAATGCCTGAGTAGTATAGAGATTTGTTCATTGTTGTTATGCCAAGCACATATAGACTTCTCAAGGAATAAAAAATCAACAACGCAGGAAATAATTGGCAAAATGTTAAGAGCAGCCAAAAATATAGAAAATGAAGTCATGAAGCAATATATCAGTATGATTCGGTCTGAAATATCGAATAATAGAATTAGAATGCATTGCATATATTCCCAGACTTAAGGAAGATTTTACTGCAAACTAATAATTAGACTCAGTGTTTATCATAGTGGTTTCTGCATTGGAAGTGCTCAGTGCATATCTCCTGGATTGTCTGATAAAAATAAATCTGCCAGAAAAATCAAATAAATTAAAGTGAATATTCATATGGGAAGAAACGATCAGGATTTGGCAGCAAAGTGCTCCACCGATAACCTGGCAGAAAAGTATTACCACTGAGAATGGTGTAGTCACAGAGACAGAGGCAGGCAGACAGAGCCCTGTAGCATGTGACATGTACATAAGTTCTTGGGTCCAAGGACTTGAATAGTTTCCTTAAAGAAAAGGCACCAGAAAAAAAGATGGAAAAGATTATTCATCCTATTCTTCCATTCGAGTTACTCTGAGAATCAAACTTCAGGCATGTTTGGGGGCTATCAGGATTGTATTATTCAGATCTCACAGCTCTCACTAGCACTGAGAGCTTTAAAATTCTTTGTGCTTAACATTCAAAGCTGTGCATGGTATGGCAGTGCTTCACTGTAGTTCCATCAGATGGAGCCAGGAGGCTCAGGAGTTTGGTTTCATTCTTAGCTACATGTGTGTAGTGTGGGCTTGGGTTCAATGAAACCTTAAAAAATGCCTTTTTTTCTCCCAAAGATTCAACACTGGTTATTTGATAATTTTTATTTTACATATGTTTCTATTTCTATGGTCTTGCCCCCAAACATTTTTGGTCCTTCATGGAAGACCTACCCACCACAGTATCAAGATTCTGTATCAAGATGCTGAATAGTTAATGCATTCTGTAAACCCTTCTTCCTTCCTGAATACAACTTTAAAATACACTGAAACCCGTTAAATATTAGAACAACCAGGGCCACCTGGAAAGCCATACCCACTTTCAACTTCATATTTATCTATACTTGTGAGCATCTCACTACACACACACACACACACACACACACACACACACACACACACACACACACACTTCAACAATTCATCCATGATCTATACATCCTTCTACTTTCAAAGAAAACTGAACCCAGCAAGAAGGACTGAATATGTCCTCTAATGTGCTTGAGGCATTAGATATTAACTAGGATTTGTGGAACAGGAGATGTACTGCAAATTTAGATATCAGGCTGGCACATAGAATCTTTGTCCAGTGTTATAAAGCCTTTATTTTATTTTCTAATATAATCATCTATCTATCCTTCTATCTATGTATCTACCTACCTACCTATCTACTGTGTGTGTGTGTGTGTGTGTACAGTATGTGTGTGTACAGTATGTGTGTGTGGCCATAATTAAGGGTATGTGTGGAGGACAGAGTTGTACACTGGTTGTCTTCATCTATCATTCTCTGTCTTAATCACTTGAGACAGGGGAGAGACTCTCACTGAAACTAGAGCTCATTGGTTTTTGACTAAGCTGCTTGTCAGCAAGTCCTTAAGATCTTCCTCAGACCTCCTGAGCCCCACACTGGGGGTTCGGGGCACATGCAGCCACTATTCACTGTCATAAGAGTGCTGGCACTCAGACTCAGGCCTTCATGCTCATACAGCAGTTGCCTTGGTCCTCAGAGCCATCTTCCTAGCCCATGAGAGATTTTCTTATTCAGCTCTGAAAGGCAACTGCTCTGCCTTTTGTGTGATCGGTAAAACTTTCTTGTATGTGCTAATATCAATCTTCCATTTTTGTATTGTTTTCAATGATTTCTACTTAAACAGAGATGCCTTCAGGTGTTTCCTTTATAAGTTAAGTTATTGATTCTTATTCTGAACTTTTGTCCTTTGAACTCTTTTTTTTAAATCTTTTTTATTTTTAATTTTTATTAGATATTTTCTTTATTTACATGTCAAATGATAACTCCTTTCCCCGTTTCCCATCCAAAAAAAAAAAAAAAAAAGAAAAAAATTAAAAAAAAAAACCTGTTCCCTCCCCTTCTCCTCCTGCTCACCAACCCACCCTCTCCTGCTTCCTGGCCCTGGCATTCCCCTACATTGGGGCATAGAACCTTCCCAGGGCCAAGGGCCTCTCCTCCCATTGATGACTGACTAGGCCATCCTCTGCTATACATATGCTGCTGGAGCCATTAGTTCCACCAAGTATACTCTTTGGTTGGTGGGTTAGTCCCTAGATATGAATGTTTCACATGTCCGCCCTAATTATTTGCTGGACTTACAGATTGTATGTCCAGCAAATGGGATTTCTCTATGCTATTATACTACTGATTAATACAGCCAAATTATAATACTTTTCTAAAGGGCCCAATGCACTATAAATTAATATCTTAGCATTTGGATCTATTTACCAACCTTATCATCTCAAGCTCTGCCTACATTATTGTTTTGTACAAAAATAAAAAATATTAATAATTGCTATGATCTTACTCCAAGACTGTTTCAAGGATAAAATACAAGGGTATATGAGAAAGTAATCTTTGAATACCACAAAGCACCACATAAATGAATAGAATTATTGTGGCTAACACTACATACTGGCTCTTAATAATGAATTACTATTACTCTTCAATTCCCCGCTCACCTATTCTGAGCCCTCATTTACTACTTTATTGCAGAAGTGATTTGTGTTTATCTTTGAAATGCAAGCACACTGTGCATTTCCACTGACAGAAAGTGTGAAGCTAAAAGCATGCTCTGTCCTTATTGGCTCATTTGTTCATATCCAATGCCAATTAAACCAAATGCACAAATGACAAAAAACCCATACACAAACTAAATTGGAAAGAGCAGAAAATTTACTAGTTGGCCTCTTGGATCCTACTATGAATTCATTTGTGCTACATTATTAATTTTTATAATAGATCTGTTTGTTTTCCTGACTTTTATTTTCTCTATTCACCTTTTGTGGTTGCAGAGTTTCACTTGCTTGCATGTTTCTGGTTAGGTTTTTAACATTCTCTTGCTTCCTCTGCTCCTACAATACACTGCACAGAAGATGCTAGCTCAGGAATGATGACAGAATAATAGCATCAAACAGGAAGAATTAGCATCCAAATCTCATGATATGGACATTAAAGTCTCCTAACCCAAAAATGAAGATGAAAACTTACATGGAAAAAATTAGTCTGCTGGAAGTTTTCCAAGTTCATTCTCAGTACTTACATGGGATACTGTTATTTACAGTCTTCCCCTAGCCATCCAGGTTTCTGATGCCTAGTCAACTATGCAATTTGGAGGGGGACATCCTCCTAGTTATCACTTTTATTGGGCAATCCACATTTATTAGAGAGGAATCTCAGGGTGCTTGCACTCATGAAACATCTGTCCTTACCTTTCTTGATATCATAGGCACAGAGCTAACTGGCTGCTCCTAACTGATCCTGAAATAAAACCTAACAGTGATCACTCAACCCAAGAGAAATATTAGTGTTGCTGTCGTAGGACATAATTGTTTTGCTAAGACACTATGGACACTGTCCCCTGCCCCTCATGTAACTGAACTCCATCAAAGGTTGCAGCGGCCTACCAGATGCAGCAGAACATAAGAGACTCTTTTAAAAAAAAGAGGGTGGGTAAGAGACTGTTTTTTAAAAAAAAAGAGGGTGGTTTAATATGCACAGTGGAGCATAAACAACAACTGTGTGAAGTCAGTTCTTTCCTTCCACCATGTGTGTCACAGGGATTGAACTCAGGTTGTTGGTCTTGACGTCAAGTGCCTTTCTTGGCTACATTATCCCACAGGGCCCTGAGGGCCTCAGTTTAATATGCTACACAGAAGGCAACATTAGACAAGATGAGTCTTAAAATGCCATCAAGTTCTCTGGTTGGTACTAACAATGCTAGAAAGACAAGATTGATTGGGAAGTCCTTGAAATCTGGAATGCTTGAAATCTGAGTCTAATCAAGGGTTCAAAAATTTCAAACAAACTTGAACAGAAGTGGCTATAAAGAATGTAATGAATTACAAGTAGCTCAAAGCCTAACAACAGCCTTTCCTATTGGTTTCAAAGGCAGAAGACCAAATAGGGAATGGAATCCTGGAGACACACCGATCCCCGTGCCTTTTGTCCCCAAGGTCTGAAAGGAACAGTGATCGTCATTGTGTGTGGGCTCTGTTCACAAACACATAGAATGGGTCACCTAGACAATAGGGGGTTCTTCCAACCAACAAGACAAGTAATCATTCTGTGCAGTGTTAGTCACTAGGTACCTCTTTATGGTACTTGTAGCGGATACACACCGTACGCTTGCTTTTCGTTTACCACCCTCTGAAGCCATTGAGAATCTTTTCCCTGTCATCAGTGAGCTGGAGTTTGTCTTGGAAAGATGTCTTTGACCAGGTGATAGATGGAAGATGAAGGTCTGCATGGGTCTCATCAGTTGGCAAGAAAGTCTCAGTGTGAGAGCTAGGCTTCAAGTGAACTATGTGGAAAGGATACTAAGAACTGAAAATTACCCATTTTGGAGAGCATATATACCGGCTGAGTTTAGTAAAATGTTGCTATTTAGGAAAGAGGCTTACTTCTCTTTTCTGTCTCTTTGTCAGAGTCATGGTCTAGTCAGACTGCTCAGGCTGGCCTTGAAACAGCAATTTTGTGGCCTTAGCAACAGAAGAGCACATGCCACTGTACATGCTAGACTTACCTTTACAACTAAACCTTTAAGGTATCTGAAAGAATACCTGTATGGTTTTATGTGCTTCTGTATGTGGCTTCTAATGAAATAGTCCAGGCTTTCAGATGCATGCATGCAAACTTAACATTCTAAAGAACTGATTCGTGTTTATCATTCACACATTAGCCACGGAATGTATTAATTGTACATTTTAACTTCATGTTCTGAAGCTCGATTGGCATTTAAATGAATGCTTAGATTACTGGCCTTATAAGAAGCATTTTCTACTGGTGAATGGGTTAAACCATGGCTGTCAGATTGAATATAATTAGCACCGCTGATATGCAAAGAATTGCTCTGTCAGGAAATGTCACTGTTGCTCAGTGCAGTTCCTTGTCTGCATTCAATTTTTTGTCTGGCTTGGAAAATTTTAATCACAGGTTGGAACTCACATGTAAAATTTTAACCAATTTTTATAAAAATACCTTATTTCATTTTGCTTTCACATAATCTTTGGTTGGCATAACATGAAATACTAAAAACATCTTATTTCTTTAACTTGCACTGTCTTTGTCTCTTGAAGACAGATACTCATAGTCCATCTTCCCACCCCAGCATTTTGCAAATTTTTAATGGGAGTTTAAATTTCATTGAAAATTACAGGAAAAGCAAGGAGGCAGTGGGCTAGAACATTATAGCAAGACAACTGGGCCAAGGTATTCCCTGGTGTCTTCAAGAAGAGACTTCTTCAATGTCTCCAGAATATTGAAGCTGCTCAAATTTCCAAACTCCTCTTCACCAATGTGAGCCTTGATTTATAGACTATTGTCAATCCGAGCCCAGTGAAGGGAAAGCTTTAGCTACGTACCCTTCATTGAGGATAAATATGGGCTCTGTCTCTGCTAACTTCAAAGTACTTGTGGGAACTCAAAATTTCCAGGACAGAGCTGCTGTTTCAGTTCCTTTCTGTGTGAAGTATATAACACTGGAAAAGGTGAGAAGAGGGATTTGAAGCAATGAGTTCCACAGGAAGGGGGGAAGACAAAAGGGCCCAATCATCAGGCTCCTATATCAATATGAAAGATACTTGTCAAGAAACTGTATATGGACTAGCAATACTTTGAGAGGTGTCTTAGTCAAAGAGATTTTAAAGAAAAGTCAAAGGTGTGAGAGAGAACATAAATTTCAAACTATAAAATATTAAGGAGCAGAAAACAAAAGGGCCAATTCTGATACTTTGCTGTTTTAGAAAAATCAACTGGGAAAGTGGGGATATTATTTATGGTCTCATATGTTTATTCAGTAATATTGAGAGTGGATAATAAATAAATGGACTTGACATGAAATTGCAGTAAGAGAACTTTAACATACATTTTCCATGGCACATAAAAGGATGTAATTGCCTGGAAATAGAGCGATGTGGAGCACATATGCCCCAAGGGAAGTCATGCTGAGTGACAGGAGAGACAGGAGAGCACCATCTTACCTTTAATTAACAACCATCTCTCCTTGGTTGCAAGAAGAGATGTAGAAGTGACATCATTTTGGGAGAAGAGATTCATATGTTCATAGACTATTTTAGGGGCAAGTTAGTCAACTTCAAATCTATCATATTACAGAGAGGTGGACTTCCTGCAGCACTAATTATTGTGGCCACAGAGATGTTATGGGTAGCTGTAATTTCACAAAGATCACAGATGAGCATATATTAATGGAGGACAGAATGAGAAGAAAGAAGAGAATTATTTAGAAGTTTTTCCAGAAACTTGGAAATGTGTTATGTTCCTATCTTAGCCTCTTAGAAATTTAGTTTCTTAAAAGAGAGGAAATATACTCAGAGGGTATGGTTGCTCATAAGTTACCTGGTAAAAGGGGGACAGTGAGTGGATAACTGGATTGGAATCCAGAATCTTTAGCACAGCAGTGATCATTATTGATTCCAGTAACACAAGCCATTTGTTAAACACAGAAATCTTGTTTTGCTACCAGTTCTCTCTCTCTCTCTCTCTCTCTCTCTCTCTCTCTCTCTCTCTCTCTCTCTCTCTCTCTCTCTCTCTGTATGTGTGTGTGTGTGTGTGTGTGTGTGTGTG
>JADRCC010567945.1:1941-12245 GCA_019843855.1 Hylomyscus alleni
AAACTCCTGCACCATGCACGTCTACAATAATGATGTTCTGGCTAAGTACATGAAGCCAAGCAACTATGAGCCACACTCTTGGAAACCATGAGCCCAAATAGGTTTTTCCTCTTGGGGATTTTGGTCATACTAATCAGAAAGCTAACAAACCCAGAAGAATCTTGTTTGGTGAATTCAACATTTCCAGATGACTTCGATTTATAAATCTAGAAGAGTTCTATACAGGGAGGCATTTGTGCATCTACAAGCAACAAAGAGTAAAATTTTTAGTCATTTTACAATGGGACCACAAGATCAGACCCCTGCCCCCAATACTTAAAGCCTTATCATGGATACTTAACGTTTGGAGTCCTGCCCTGGACTGAAAAGCTAAGCAAAGATGATGTTTTTTTCAAAACACATCAATTCCCAGGGCCCATGAAGTATTTATGGTAAACTGCCAACAAATGTGAAATTCCTAATTCCAAAGCTCAGTCAAATGAGGATGAGAAACGCAAGACCCAGAAAAGGCTTGACAGGAGACCTGGAGAGCCAGGGATAGCGACATGCACAAAGCTGAAGCTGAGGAGCCCCAGCAACAAGGCATGCTGAGGACCTGACTGGATTCCCTAATTGCTTTGGCAGCTGTCCCTCATCCCAATTGGGCTTTGGGGCTGCACACTGTACTGACGGGACAGGGGTGTTCCCTTCACTCCTGTCAAAGCCATCAGCTCTGGATTTCAAAGCGCCGAGCTGCTGATCCTGTAGCTATTTCTCTGTGATGCACGGGGGAGAAGCGGGAGCTGCAGAACCGTATGATTGATAACTGTATTTTATTCGGAACTCTGAGGACTATAAAAAACAACCCTACCATTTGTTGAGTGCTCGCTGTGAGCGATGCTCTGTTCTATTGATTTTATATCCACTGCTGAATTTCATTCTCACAGTAACCTTTTTTTAAGTGGCTATGATGTCCCTATTTTCCAGATGAGGAAGAAGGGTCCCAAGGCAGGTTGCTTGCACAAGATTACAGAGTTAGAAAAGTGCCAAGCCAGTTGCAGATGCGGGCCATTGGATTCAGGCATGAGGGACTGTGAGTGTTGATGTCATCCAAATTGGCCTTGAACTTGAGGTCCTCCTACCAAGGGCTATTCTAGGTGGGTGCTACTATACCTGGCATAGCTCACTAGATTCTAGAGCTGGCATGCTTACATATCCCGAAGCTTCCTCTTTAAGCCTCACAGCAAGCCCACCTCTGCCCTGTAAAATGGAAGCTCCAGGCATGTGACAGGGACTGGTGATGGAGACAGAAATAAGAAAGAAATCCTCCCTTCTTATCTCTAATCTCAAGAAAGTTCCCTATTTCCCTTGGGTCTACCAACAGCATTGAACGAAAGCAACAACAAGTGCCAGTCTTCCTGAATGCTGGGTGTCATGCCAGGTCTTGCCACAAGTGATCCAATGAGAAATCAGAGGCGGGAGCTGAAGCACAGGCATGAGGATTCTGACTGTTCCATGTCAAAAAAGACAGAAGAGAAAAACGCAGGATGGAGCTGAGTTCCAAAGTGTCCATTAATAAAACCCTGAAGGAATCTCATGACCAGATGGGACAAAGCTACTTCTATTATTTCACCTCCTGTGCTTTGGATCCAGAGAGAAAACTCCATCCTGCAAGAGAAGTCAGGAAGGAGACAAGCTGGCCATGCCTCTAGACTAGACGTCTGGGAATATTATATCTCTCTCACCCACAAAGAGACATAATGGAAAACATGAGACACAGCAGGTCAGGAATAGGCTCAGGCTTCCCAGGCCAGCTATGGACCCAGTAGCCTATGACCTTACAAATGATATGATATACTGCATAGTAACTAGGCACCCAGGAGCTGGAGCCACAAGAAGAATGAGAGCATTGGACAAGGTAGCAAACATCAGAAGACCACCCTCATCAGAACCGTAGAAGGGGAGGGAAGCCAGAGACCACGGTGCCAGTTCAGGCATCAAAAGGAAGGAATGTATTTCCCACTTTCCTGGGAAACAGGGGGCATCCCAGAAGTAAAGAACAAAAGATCATAGAGAACAAATGACTCCAGTTTCATCTCCAGCTATCTAAGTATAGAGTTCAAAGGTAGTGCCCAGTTCTGGGAACAACATCTGGTATGGTCATGCTGTACAGAGGGGGGGGTATTTGTTGCAGGATAGATAGTCTAAGGCAGAGAGAAGGTGCCTGGAAATATGGCAGCCTTAGGGATGGGAATGAAACTCATTATTAACCTGTTACCCACAACAATGGGAGTTTTGGAATATGTCACAATTTTGGCCCCCAAATCAAAATTAACCTGCAGCTGCAGGTTTACAATGGTAGGATTAAACCAAATTCTCCATCACAGAATTTGCAGCTGAAAAGCTAACCCTAGGACTCATAACCATGGATACATCCCAAGTAACAGTAAGCAGGGCTCGAAGGTAGCTCCATCTGCAAAGGGCTTGCCTTAAGAGGCATATGCCATAAAATCCAACTAAGGAAACCCCACAAAAGCAGGCTTAATGGTATGCATGTGAAAGACAAAAGCTGAAGAGGCAGGGACAGGTGGATTCCCTGGGACTCACTGACCAGGTTAGCATAGCATGTGTGGCAACTGAGACCCAACAGCCAAGGTTGATTTTTGGCCCTCAGTCACACACAGACATGCATACCCACATACATGCAAACAGACATATATTCATACAAAAAGGGTAGTGAGTAATGTTACCATACTACACTACATGGGGGGGGGGGGCATGAAAACATTAGCCTACTTCAATTAAACACCAAAAAAAGCGACGTAAATTTTATCAATAAGTTTTGTCTTTACATTGTACTACCTTCATGGGTCCCAAGCCTGGAAGAACTGGAAATAACTCGAGTTGTCTAACTTCTGAGTGGTCTTCTTTTCACTGGTGGATGTGAAAAAGGAGAAAGATTTGATACCAGAGGATACATAGTTGATTCAGATGGAAGAAAATGCAAGCAAAACAGAAAATAAAACCCTAGGGAAGAATTCAGGGGTCTGAGAAATCTTGAGGTACCACAGTGGCCACACAAAGACACTGAGCAGCAAGTAGCATCCGAGCACTTCATTATATCTCTGCCTGTGACTGTGCTCATGGGAAATGAAAATGGCAGGCGGGAAGGAATCACTCTGCTGATGTGGAGGGCTAAAGAAGGAACTACTGTACCAAGAAGGGCAGGGTCTTGTAGTGAAAACTCAGAAACACAATTTGGGAAAGACATGGGGAAAAGGTGAGGATGTAGTTCTGCAAAATTATGTAAGACGAAAGGGGCTGAACCAGCCAAATGTTATCACTTCTGATAGACAGGGCTCCAGAATTGCTAAAACCATCCCTTTGTTAATGATTTTTAAGTTATTTCAGCTTTGAAATTGTTCTCAGGCGAAAGAGGAGGAAAATAATTGTCAATGTCAGGTGTAGTCACATGGGGAAGACTGAGCCCCAGTGTCCCAAGGTACCTCAGACTTGACAAATGTGATTCCAGAGCTCCCAAGGGAGACTGTAAACCTCAAAGGAGCGGGAACAAAGGACCAGGGGTGTAATGAGGAAATCCTCAAAGCACGATGAGCTCGGGACCTGAGTGCAGACGGTGAGTGGAAACAATCTATGTAACATCAACGGAAGGAACAAGTTACCAGGCAACAACCAACAGGGTTTTGTGGAGACAAGTCACTTCTGCCCTTCCGAGGAGTGACAGGGCAGGTAGATAAAGGGAAATGAGAGAGGTAATCTTAAGGACTTTTGTCAGTCCCTTGATTCTGTCCCTCCTAACATTCTCATCACAGGACTGGGAAAATGCAAGGAGGCATGCCACACCCAACGGGTGGTTATCAGTGGTGCCCTGTCAACCCCGAGGTGCTGAACAAGTGATGTTCCACAGCAGCCACCTCCAGCCCAGGATTATTGAATATTTCTATCAGCAAGAAGCAGTGCGCTTCCTGTACCGGGTGAGCCAGCGTGCAGTCAAGCCCAGGCTCTTGCTATCAGCAGCCTGTATCACCGCCTCTCTCATCAACCAAGGTGTAGCCCCACATTTCACCTCAGAGGAAGGAAGACAAATATCTAGGACAGTAACCAGAGGCAGAGGGATGGACACTCATTCCCTAGCCGTCTCTCCCAGAAGCCCCCTCCTGGGTTCACAGAGACTCAGAGAGAGCTCTAGCTCTCTTCACACAGACAATAGTGCTCACAGAAACTTCTAGGAAGGCGGCAGGGGACGATTCCAGGAATCCTCAAATGCATGCTGCCTGCTCAGCTCTGGGGATGCAAGGAGACTCCCAGCCTGAAACCAGCCCACAGGTCTGCAGAGAGGTAGAAAGCATCCTCCAAAGAGAGTCCTAAGGCTTTTAGAGACCCTGCTCAGGACGTCAGCTTGGAGACTCCAATTCTGAAGAACCAGGTGACCCAGATGGGAAACTGCCAGGAAACAAACAAATGACTAGTCCCAGTCCCCAGGAAAGCAATGGCAAGAATGCTTATTTAAGCAGGGGAAGGGGAGGAGGGCAGCACACTTACCAACTATTCATTTAGAGCGGAATTAGTAATAAAATTCCATCATAAAAAGGATTTTTCAAAATGTTAGGTCCAAGAATATAGCCATTTTGCTTCATCCTCAGACACCCCATTGATGGGGTTTTATGACTATCCCCCGCCCCCAACCCTGGCAGTCCATTCCTCACCATAAACAAATTTCAGCCCAGCATTAGGGCTAAACAATATTCATTAAGAATCCCGCCAAAGTGCAACATGTAAGTAAATCAAACCTTTGATGCTCTATTTTGCAAATTTCATGGGCCACTAGGGATAATTAAAAGGGCAATTATATAAAGTTGGTGCAGTTTTGAGAAACAAATGACATTTTCTGCTTTAAAGCACTTGATAATTTGATATTTTGCTATTAGGGCCATCATGTGTACTTTTATAGACAGGCCGCCAAATAAACAACAAATGTTCCTTAACAGCCTCTAATGACTGTTTTTGCCCACTAATATCACTCTCCAATCTAGTCCATAAATCATACACTAAAAGATTAAGGTAAAGATAATGAAAAAGTATTAGAAGCCATTAAGCGAAAGGAGAAGGGAGAATACGAAGGGGGAAAAAAGGGCTAAAAGCATAGATTTCTCCTGTGCTTTTTGCAGAAACACCTATCGGAGCCTGAGCTCAGAGTGTCGAAGTGGGCTCGGTTTTGTTGCTGTGTTTAACCACCGCTCCGCAGCCAGCAAAGTACATTACAGCTCATGAAAAATACTGCACAGAAACTGCTAGTGGCAGAAGCATTTAACTTCATTGTTAGCAGCCTCCCCCAAGTGGCACTTTTTCACCAGCAAGTTGTTTATTATGTGCGGTGCCAGGCAAAACTGATTAAATGGGGCTCTTAAGAATCAAAGCGTTATAAATTCATGGAAATACAGCGAGCAATAAATTCCATGGAATTAAAAGCTTACTAGTGCTATTAGCATTTCAGGGTGTTTGAATTGTTAATATTGATGCGCAAAACTGATGTACCTCTAAGACAAGGCAGACCACAGCGCCACATGCGAGATGCCAAAACCATTTCTTTTTTAAATCTGTGTCACTGGGGCCGGGCAACTGTAAAAGCATATCGGAAATGGGGTTTAATTACCTCTGAAATTCTCATTTGCCCTAAGAAGTCAATCCTACCACAGAAGAGAGAAGGCACCAAATAAAGATTTATACCCAAGAGGAAAACAAAATAAGCATGAAAAGTATCATGCAAAGGATTTGTACTTAAAATGCACAGAAATTCCATCTTAAATAAGAGAGAGTTTTATCTGGAGACACGACCTCCTTGAGGAGCGGGACCAGTGTGTGATGACCCAGAGGTTCTTGGTTAATACAAAGCAGAAATAATCTCCCAACAGATCATTTGGGAAAATACCAAAAGGAGGTGGGCACACTACTACATTCTCTTGGTTTGTCATGTACATTTAGGGCTCTTGCTGAAGTATGTAAGGTACTCTCAAGTGATAGGGGTTTTAAAAAAAAAAGTCAATTATTATGTCATTAAGGCAAAATACAGCCCAAGTGTACGCTCTGAAGCAGTAGTTCTGCTGCGCCCACCTACTTAAACGCCTCTTTGCATCAGCAGCACGTCTTGGAATCTTCTCTAGGTAAATATGAATGAGGGCAACAGGACAGGAAGAAGGGACAAATGCTTCTGAAAGAGTTCAGGAAGCTAATTTGACTCTATTTGAAAAAGAAAATACTGCCCACAACTCCTGGGTGACTCCTTGAAAATATGAACTGAAGAGAAAATGTATTCTAATCCTGGAACTTCTGAAAAAGAAGAGGAGGGGAGAGGGAATAACCTAAAGCTCTCGATCTAGACAGATATCAAAAACACCTCTTCACCCAGCCCAGAGGTTAGCCCAAATATATTATTTTTGAACATATCAAGAAAGCTTAATCCCTTTGATCAGAGAACCTCACACGTAATAGAATCTATTGACCCATCACTGGTACATGTAGTTATCTCCTGGGCTCCATTCCACATGTGGATATAGCATTCTAGCCATTGAAGATGCCTGCTGCTTCATCAAGAGTAACAGAGCCTGGCCACATACTGAAAAAACAGAGAGGCAAAGAAGAAAAAGCTAATAGGAAATGCACACAGGTGGATGTGTCTGCAACAGGCTCGGGCCCAAAGTACTCTTATTGCTAGGGCAGTAGTGCCTTCCAGGGTGGCTGAATTGTTACAACTGATGTTTACAGAAGGTTCTGCCCCTGAGGCAAGACCTACTATGTGCATGCTGCTGGCAGGAGGAGGAGAACGGACCATTCTTGTGCTCATAAAAGCATCTAGGTCTCCACAGAGAAGTGATCCATCACAAAGTACCCATCCTACCGTCTTAAGTCGAGAACGCAAAAGATTCATAGAGGGCAGCTCCATTCGGTGGGATTTTTAGGGTAACTTTAAAATGAGGCATAACCACCCTCCCAAAAGAAAACCTGTGAACAAGGCAGTGTTCAACGCATGCAGAATGAATGAGGAGGATAACTAACCCCACCAAAGTGTGCAGCAGAAGATGAACAGGCTGCTGGAGAAAGTCTACATAACAATGAAAATAGAAAACTGTACAGAGCTTTCATTTGCCAACACTCTGCCTACAGTAAGGCATGTCAACTTTACAGTCCATGTAGGGCTCTGTATAGGGCTAGCTATAGCAACAGTGAGTCAAACCAGTCTAATCCTTACCATAGTTTTGGGCCCTATCAACAGAGTCTTTAAGCCAAAAATATTTGAGAAAAGAAATGTATCTGTAGTGAACACACACTTGCTCTTTTCTGACCCTTATCCCCTAAAAATACAATAGGACAGATGTTTGTACAGCCTTGTATTGTAAAATGTGCTACTCAGACTAGACAACTTACGGCACATAAGAGGATTGTGCTGTAGGCTACAAACACCACATATGAGCATGCTTAAATTTGTGTATGGGTGTGGGGAGTGCCAGAACTAATCCCACGTTAAATACTGAGTGGGCACAGTCAAGAGATAAGAGCCTCAGCTGTAACAGCAGAGACCTGCACGCTTCCATGCCTGCATCTTGCAGTTACATTTCTTCTCATAGGCTGTAAGTCTCTGTTTCTAACTAGAAATGTCTCTCTCGACGGGTATTCACAACCTGAAGTCAAATTATTATGTTAGAAAGAGAGGACCCTGCCACCACCTGTTTCTGGTGACTGCCTGGGGTCAAGGGTTCTGGTCCTCCCTGAAGGATCACCTGACTGGCTAACCTTTTCTGACTGAAGTTAGAAATCCTTGGGTCTCACAAAATTCTTCTCCGTGTTTCAGCTGAAGCCTTTAGAGTAGTGGTTCTTACCCTTCCCAGTAATAAGACTGTTTAATATGGTTCCTCATGCTACGGTGACCCCCCCAACCATAAAATTATTTTCACTGCTGCTTCGTAACTGTAATTTTGCTACTGTTGTAAATTGCAATGTAAATATCTGATACGCAAACCCTTCGGGGGATCTTGACCCTGGGCTGGGAACCACTGCTTTAGAGGTATAATCCACTTCAGAAAGGCTCAGGTCTAACTTAATTTCTGACCTGAAGACAAGGACATCGGAGCCCTGGTCTACCTGGGCTGGAAGACGCAGACATGTTGAAAGGACACTGCCTTACACTGTCCCCAGAGAGGCCTCCTTCTTTCCCACTGATACAGACACGAGCCTCACACCTACACATGGGCCCTCCTCCTTCTCTCCCACTCAATCATCTTAGGTGCACAAAGGACCCCAGCAGTAGCTTGCACATACTTCTGATTGCATGTGTCCCTGTGACCTACCTAGGAGCTCAAGTGTCAGCACTGCATGAGGAATGATTTCTTGGACTCCAAAAAGTATTGGCAAGGAGATTCTGGGAAGGCACAAGTCTAAGTGGCAATCATATGGTCATTTTCTCTCCACCTGCACCTGTCCTCCCTCCTACATGTCTGCCTAGGTGACAGTGCCATCTGACCCTAATACTACAGTAATCACTTTTGCTTTTTTTTTCCCCAGGCAGAGCTGACCCTGCTCTATAACTCCTTTGAGTGTTGCACAGGACAAAGTAAGATCAACCTGTAATACCTGCAGTCACAGTTCCTCACGCCCATCTCAGCCATAAATCAAGCTGCTTTCTTCTGTCTCCTAGCCCCAGCACCCTGGTCAAGCTCAAGAGTCTGGGACTGCGGTCTGCTAGCAGGGCAATGGACTGATATTCCCCATCTGACCCACTCTGTCGGGCCCTCCTTAAATACAGCCTCCACTATTTCCTGGGAACAAAGTTTCTGATGACAATGTCTGTCCGGGGAGACATTTCCCGATGCTATGTAATGGGGCCTGCCTGGATTGTGAAGGGCACACAGTAAGCCAGACAAGGACTGGGCAAGAGACATGAGCCATGAATAAGTGCCAAGTGAGGGGTGAAAGATTGAGCTCATTTGCTGGGCAGACGTCAGTGATCACCTTGGAAGGTCTAGTTTTGGTAGTGGCTACCAAATAGGAAGGTGCTAGAGAAAAAGTCATCTGAAGACGAGAAAAAAAAAGGATTCAAGTGCCTGTGGGTGTATATTTCTTCCTGTAAAAGCTTAACTCAGCTCCTAAGGCACGTGCTATAGAATTGAAACTCCTTATCGAGAAGTCTCAACTCCGTGGCACTTCCTATGAGAGTCTCTTGCTCATTTTCCCAGGTAGAGCTGACCTTTACTGTGACTCTGTTGGGTCTAGTGTTGCATAGGACAAAGTACTTCCTTGCTGGCACCTTTGCCTTCTCTACTAGCCTAGAGCTCTGAAGGATACCCACCCTGGTACCTGAGATCTCTAGAACACTAGAAAAACATATACGCTGGGTTTCACAATGCCCATGCCATTGCAGACAGGAAACAGAAGAGACGAAGGGGAGAATCGACACTCTGGGCACACTATCCTATCAAGCTTCATACTGAAGGGCCTTTGAAGTACAAGACTGGAGGCTATCCCTCTGAAGAGCTAGAGTAAGGGGCTATGTGTAAACTTTCCACCCTCAGAGTATCTGACCAGCATCGGAGGGGAGTCTTGTCAAAAATGGGTTGCCTCAGAAGACAGAAGAGAATAAGGACTTAGGCTAAGTGGCGCTAGACCTACACCAAAATGTTAGGTCATCAGAGAGTCTCTTTTTTGCTGAAGCCAGCATAGGCTGTGTCTTATAGGACATCCACATATAATATCTTCCCGATACACTGATGGAGGTCACAAAAGGAATTAGCATTACAGGAGGGAGGCCTCACAGTCCGAGTCACGGGGAGGAGATCTGCGCTGAATGGGCTGTTTCTTATCCGTGGGTTCCGAAATCAATCAGCAATCTTATCTGATTTTCGATTTTACTAAAAGCAAGAATTTAAAAGAGACATCATCAAAACCAGTATCTGATCCATTTCAGCAGAGAATGCTGCCCTTCTGGATATTAACAGTTTGTTCTTAGATACACTGAAACTCTTCTTAAATGGGATTACACTCCCGCATGTGTTCAAGTTAAAATAGCCCAGAGGCGTGAACAGGAAGAAGAACCCAACATACACCAATTTCCCAGGGCCAAATGACTACTGTTACCCATTTTCCCTTGAGAGAGAGTGTGTGTGTGTGTGTGTGTGTGTGTGTGTGTGTGTGTGTGTGTTTGTGTACACAGTGTGTATTTGTGCAGATGTGAGTGACCTTAATTTACCAACGGACTTGAGGAACCTCTTTGTGCCTTCCACTACACTGCAAGCTACATTCTGAACCCAGGCCTT
>JADRCC010567947.1:0-12050 GCA_019843855.1 Hylomyscus alleni
GTGACAGAACATGGACTTCACTCAGAAATTGGCCTACCCCTTGGCCAGTTGGAGGCTCCTATTAGTCTGACCAGTCGAGTAACAAGTTCACGGCTTGGGAAATCACCTGCTGAGAGTTCCACTGGTCAAATGGGAAGCAGAGAGAGGGTGGACCCAACACAAAGTCCTTTCTTTGTGGGTGAAATGGAGAGAAGCAGGATTGGAACACGGGTGGAAACATCTGCCGATCCCCAGAGCGCTACGCAGAGCAAGAATGAGGACGAAAAGAGTGCAG
The DNA here is from genome assembly GCA_019843855.1 of Hylomyscus alleni. Classification (NCBI taxonomy): domain Eukaryota; kingdom Metazoa; phylum Chordata; class Mammalia; order Rodentia; family Muridae; genus Hylomyscus; species Hylomyscus alleni. Next base: position 275 of record JADRCC010567947.1, read on the forward strand.
GATGCAGGGAAAGGGTATCCCGGGTCTGGGAAGGGGCGTCCCTGTGGCTTGTGCGCCTTCCTCGCGTCGGGTGCACAGGTCAAGCCTCTTCCCTCCCGCGCTCTCACCCTCCCAACCTTATTTAGAAACCGTGTCCCCGAGACAGGAAGGGCGGCGGGCTGAGAAGCACGGAGCGTCCCGGCCTCATTTCCTTTCGAATCCCCCTGTGGAATTTCATTTCGTACGGTGAGGAAATCGGAGCGCAAGCCCATCGGCTGCTCTGTTGCTCCGGGGCGCCTCCCCCACCAGGGCTGGAGACCGGCTGCTCTCGGGCGCAGGTCGCGCCGAGCGCGGGGCGGGGCCGGAGAACGGGCGCCAGCCCCACTGACTAGGGGTGAAAATTTCTGCAGACTCGCGCTGTACCAGGCACCAGCTCTAAGCCTTTCAGGCTTTATCGCTAATCCTCCCAAGTCACTTTACGGATGAGGAAACTGACGCGGAGAGGTTGGGCAATTTGCTCAAGGTCACACAGCGAGGATTTAAAGCCACAATCTGTGTAAACCCCAAATACCGTGTTCTTTGTGTTCATTATTTTGCTTGATACAGACAGAGGTGGCCACGGGGCTGGAGGTGACAGCTGAAAGGGGAAGGATGTGAAAGGGGCATAGATGTGGGAGCACGTCTCACCTGAAACAGGAGAGCAGGTTGGCTGGGCAGGAGCCACGGGACTCCATCGACGCCTGGCCACAGCGTGCAATGGATCCGGGTGGTAGGACGCCGAGCGCCGGGAAGCCAAGCGGGGCGGGGCGGCTCTGGAGAGAGCAAGGGAGAGAGGATCAAGCCGCGGGCGGGGACCTGACCCTTACAGCGGGAGAGGGGCCACGCCCCTTCCCGCCCCCCTCTGCCCAGGGGGGCCTTTCATTGGATAGTCGCGTTGTCCGTCCCGCCCCGCCCCCGCCCTGCGAACCTCCAGCTCTACAGAGCGCTGGGGCGGTGAGAACAGCGCGGCGGAGAGTGCAGGCGGGCTTAGCCGAAAAGCCGGACTCGGCCGGCTCCGGGTTCTGGGATCGCCGCCTGCAGCCATGACCCTAGCAGTCCATCCCTCGGCCCCGGCTCCGGACGTCTGATAGCCCGCACAGTCTCGTACAACTGCTGGGGAGGCAGCCGCTGCTCCCTCGTCGCCCTTGGCGCCTTACCGCATTCCCTATCCGGAGCTGAGAGCAGCGCGGCCACCGGCGCCCCTGTGCAAACTGGGGGTGTCTGCTAGAGCAGCCTCCGCCGCTGCTGCCCGCGGCTCTGGCCATGGCCTGGCGGGGCACAGGGCCGAGCGTCCGGGGGGCGCCTGGAGGCGTCAGGCTCAGGCTGGGGCTGCTGCTGCAGTTGCTTCTGCTCCTGCGGCCGACACTGGGGTTCGGGGACGAGGAGGAGCGGCGCTGCGACCCCATCCGCATCGCCATGTGCCAGAACCTCGGCTACAACGTGACCAAGATGCCCAACTTAGTGGGACACGAGCTGCAGACAGACGCCGAGCTGCAGCTGACAACTTTCACGCCGCTCATCCAGTACGGCTGCTCCAGCCAGCTGCAGGTGGGCGCCCCTACCCCAATCCCTGGAGGACTCGGTAGACAGGGACTCCCAAACACCTCCCTTGGCATCCCTGACAGATCGAGACCCCTGCTCCCTTCCTAACTTGAGGGTACAACTCCTGGAAAAGTGATTTGCAACCCACACCCCACCCCCCACTTTTCTGTCCCTCTTGGAGACTGGAAGCCAAAACGTTGTGTAAGTCATCTGGCCCGCGAAAGAACCTATTCTTACACCCCGCCCTTCCGTTTTTCTCCCCTGCCCATGTCTGGCCAAGCCCCTAACCCCAGTGGAGTTGAGGGTTATCTTTGCCAAGGATTCCTGCAGCCGCTGCTTGGTGGGCGAGTCCTGGCAGGGCAGCCGGTTGCACCTAAAACTTGGAAGAAATGATAAGGAGACAGACCTTCGCCCTTCCAGGTCGCTCATCGACCTCCTTTCTGCCTGTATTTTTGGGTTTAGGTTACCAAATAAAACATCGTTGCCTGTTTTCTGCAGAATGCCCCGCCGTCGTCCTGCACTTTTTAGAGGTCATACAGGAAAGAGTGGTTAGATTGGCCTGAATTCTTTCTTGTCCTTTAGCGTTGGAGGCAGGTTTAGTGTTTGGAGGGACTGAAAAAAGCTCCAGGAAGGTAGTTTGCATATTTCAAGAACTTCTCCCCCACCCCCCCTTTTTTTTCCTTTTCTTGGCAGTAATTAAGATGTTAAAACTTTGGTAGTGTGTAATGACATAGAAATTCTTCCTTCCTACAATAATAAGTGAAAAGTAATTTGCATATATAGCGTAGTTATAATTTTTCTTATACAGCGAACTGAATGGGAAGTAGGTTGGAATGAAGTTTTAAAAACTTAACACTAGTTTTGGTTGGTGAGGCTGAGTGGCTTTAATAAAAAAGAAAAAAAAATGGAGGTTAGAGTTGTCCAGGTTGAAACCTCAAAAAATATATAGTTCTGGCTGTGTCCAGATAAGAAACAGACATACAGTTTATTTACAGGCTCGGGTTTTTACATAGGTCATTGTAAAAGCTGAGTTGTGGTTTGGGGAAGATGGTTGGGATTAGACCTATTGCTGGTGAAATATCCCTGTGGAAGTTTCGGGACTTCCAAACTAGGTTATAAAAGCTTAAGAAATGATCCTCTCACTCTCAGCTTGGAAACAGCACATAGTTGACATCAGTGGCAATTTTGTTGGAGAGACAGCTTTTGCAGGGATATATATTTTTAATTACATGTATCCTGGGGAGGCAGCCAAGCTGTTTTTTGAAAGACAAGACTGGATCCCTTTACATGCTGGAAAATAGTTACTTGTAACTCTAGACTTCATAGACAACATCTGTAAGGAGCCAGGGAGACTGTTTATCAGTGCTGGAGGAACTGAGGACAGCAACTGGACTCTCCCCTGCTGCTATTGCAATTTCAGGGACTTAACGTTTACGTCTTCCTATTGTGCTTCATTATTAATCACTGAGGAATTGCTGGCCAAACAAATCTCCGGAGACCAAAGACCCCCCAACCCATATTTCCTCCTTGGGTTCAAGAGTCTCCAATGAGTACATTCTCTGTTTAAATTTGGGGTTGACTTTTTAAAATTAAAGTGTCAATTAGGGGAAAATAAAATGGTCACAGGATCTATATTTTAGGGTGACAGAGAAATAAGGATAAAAGTTAAGCACCTATGTGACCAAGTCGCTTTATTAGACTCGTAGGGTCTCTCAAATGGTGGCTAGAAGGAGGGAGCTATTGTAAGTCACTTTTTAAAAGTTTATTTTCCTAAGGGTTGTGTGAAAAAAGATTATGTAATTCTTCAGACACGTTTTAGTTATTTCCTCATTTATGCTGTGAAAAGGAGCACTAGAGCCCATGTAAAAATGATGGATTATTAGGCGGCAGCAGCTGAGGTCGGTGTAAACTGACATATTCCCAGTAGGCTGGCTGACAAGTAGATATGTACGCTGCCTGGAAGCAGTCGCCCAGCTCTGTGTTTTTGGTCAAACCCTACTCATTGTTTTCTCTGTTCCTGTCATTCCTTTTCCAGTTCTTCCTTTGTTCGGTTTATGTGCCAATGTGCACAGAGAAGATCAACATCCCCATCGGCCCGTGCGGTGGCATGTGTCTTTCAGTCAAAAGACGATGTGAGCCGGTCCTGAAAGAATTTGGGTTTGCCTGGCCAGACAGCTTGAACTGCAGCAAGTTCCCACCCCAGAATGACCACAACCACATGTGCATGGAAGGACCAGGTGATGAAGAGGTACCCTTGCCCCACAAAACTCCCATCCAGCCGGGGGAGGAGTGCAACTCGGTGGGAACCAACTCTGATCAGTACATCTGGGTGAAAAGGAGCCTGAACTGTGTTCTCAAGTGCGGCTACGACGCCGGCTTGTATAGCCGCTCAGCGAAGGAGTTCACGGATATTTGGATGGCTGTGTGGGCCAGCCTCTGCTTCATCTCTACCACCTTCACGGTGCTGACCTTCCTGATTGATTCATCCAGGTTTTCTTACCCTGAGCGCCCCATCATATTTCTCAGTATGTGCTATAATATTTATAGCATTGCTTATATTGTTCGGCTGACTGTAGGCCGGGAAAGGATATCCTGTGATTTTGAAGAGGCGGCAGAACCCGTTCTCATCCAAGAAGGACTTAAGAACACAGGATGTGCAATAATTTTCTTGCTGATGTACTTTTTTGGAATGGCCAGCTCCATTTGGTGGGTTATTCTGACACTCACTTGGTTTTTGGCAGCCGGACTCAAGTGGGGTCATGAAGCCATTGAAATGCACAGTTCTTATTTCCACATTGCAGCCTGGGCTATTCCCGCAGTGAAAACCATTGTCATCTTGATTATGAGACTAGTGGATGCCGATGAACTGACCGGCCTGTGCTATGTTGGGAACCAAAACCTCGATGCCCTCACTGGCTTTGTGGTGGCTCCTCTCTTTACGTATTTGGTGATTGGAACGCTGTTCATTGCTGCGGGGTTGGTGGCCTTATTCAAAATTCGGTCCAATCTTCAAAAAGATGGGACAAAGACAGACAAGCTGGAAAGGCTAATGGTCAAGATCGGGGTCTTCTCAGTACTGTACACGGTCCCTGCAACCTGTGTGATTGCCTGTTACTTCTATGAAATCTCGAACTGGGCACTCTTTCGGTATTCTGCAGATGACTCAAACATGGCAGTCGAAATGTTGAAAATTTTTATGTCTTTGCTCGTGGGCATCACTTCAGGCATGTGGATTTGGTCTGCCAAGACTCTTCACACGTGGCAGAAATGTTCTAACCGATTGGTGAATTCTGGGAAGGTAAAGAGAGAGAAGAGGGGGAATGGTTGGGTGAAGCCAGGGAAAGGCAATGAAACTGTGGTATAAGCTTCCACTTTCCTCATTTTGAAGGAAGGGATGCCGTGAATCTCAGTTTGAACAAACTAGAAACACTTCAGCATACACACACCCACATCAGCCCACCACCCCTCACCCAACTCAGCATCAGAAGACCAATGATTTCCATGCAGACTTTGGAATGGTCCAAAATGAAAAAGCCAGTTAGAGGCTTTCAAAGCTGTGAAAAATCAAAATGTTGATCACTTTAGCAGGTCACAGCTTGGAGTCCATGGAGGTCCAGCTTAGATTCCTGAAGTCCAAGGTGATGGTGTTTGCTCCTACTGGGTGGGATTTCAGCTGTGAGTTGATAACATGCAAGGAGAAAGATTAATTTTTAAAACTCTTTTAAATTTTAAATAGTAACTAGGTCTTGCAGATAGCAAAGTGATCTATAAACACTGGAAATGCTGGGTTTGGGAGACGTGTTGCAGAGTTTTATAGTTTGGCTGGTCTAACATAAACATCTTCTGGCCTACACTGTCTGCTGTTTAGAACTCTGGAGGGAACTCCCAAGAGGTGGTGTCAAAATCCTTCAGTGCCTTTGTCGTAAAACAGAATTGTTTGAGCAAACAAAAGTACTGTACTAACACACGTAAGGTATCCAATGGATTTCTCTCTCCTTAAATTTCAACATCCCTAATTCTAAGCAGCCCCTGTTACACTAATGACTCAAAAAAAAGAAAAAGGTTATTTTTATAGGAATTTTTTGCACTACAGCATGCCTAATGAGAGGAAAAGGAAAGGTGATTCACTTTCTGACAATCACTTAATTCAGAGGAAAATGAGATTTGCTAAGTTGACTTACCTTACCGACCCCAGAGACCTATTGCATTAAGCAATGTTAAGCAATTGGGACTTAAAATATTTTAGTTTGTGTGATTGCATCTAGGCAGACGCCAGTCTGGAAGAACTGAAATGTTAAATTTCTTGGCAACTTTGCATTCACACAGATTAACTGTGTAATTTGTGTGTGTCAATTACAATTAAAAGCACATTCTTGGACCATGACATAGTATACTCAATTGACTTTAAAACTGTGGTCAACTTGCATTCTTAGTGTGATAGTGCCTTTCCCCCCCTGTAGCATAAGAATGTTATCGGAGTTTGGTCTACTTGCCACAATGGAGACTTATTCAACTTTTCAAAGGCAACTAAGGACAGCAGATCCAAATACTTGGTGCATAATTGTTCCTTAGTAATGGGCAAAGGCTCCTTATAAGATTTCACTGGAGGCAGTGTGGCCTGAGAGTATTTATATGATGCCTAATGAGCCTCCAGAATGCCAGCCAGAAGCTGGATTGGTTAGCAGGGGATATGGTGTAGACTGAATGAAATGAGCTGCAAAGTCTAACAGCATGAATCCTAATTGCCTTTGCTGGGGTATCCAAAGCCTTTAAAATTTATGCTTTAAGTCCCTCACAAGGGGGTACCCGCTAGCAACCTATCAAAAGTTGAAGTTCTTTTAAAATTGTGACTGGTCTTTTTCTTAACCTGCCTTAGGCCTTTTAATCACCAGATCTCTGGGACAAAACATTGTACATGTCACAGGTTGCTCTCCTTGTATTTCGTGCCTGTCTGCTTCAGCAACTGCAGTTATTTATTGATCTGTGCCTTTAGTAAGAGAGTTCTTAATGTTTTATCCAATCGTACTTTGTGGGGAAACATTTCACAGACTCCAAATCCCAAATAGGTGTTCAAATTCTGGAAATATAAATTTTGAAAAATTGGGTCTCTCTCTCTCTCTCTCTCTCTTTCTCTCTCTCTCTGTTTGAGCTTTGTTTCTGACTACGTTTTCTCCCCACACCCTTTGTTTTGCAAGTTCTGTAGATGTGTGATATCAAAATGCATATAAGGCAAGTTGTGTGTTTGGAAAGGAGAGTCTTGGGGCTTGTGAGATGGAGACCTTCGTGGACCTGGGTGGCCCCTGGTGATTTACACAACCTGAGTACCTAGACTGGACTAGGGCGTAAGGCTCCAGGAGCATGAGAACTGATCCATGGAAAGGCCAATTTAACTCCTGAATGAGCTGCCTGTGAAAGGCAAAATGGACATGCCTTGCACTGCTTGCAGGCAGTTCCCATAGCTGTCCAGGGCTCTGGAGTGTGCACCCAAGGGCAGATCCTGCCCTTACTCACGCTCTGCTTTGGTGTCTTGGGAGTTGTGCAGTGACTCTGGCACAGGAAAGGGATGAAGAGCAAGGCACTAGCTGACTAGCTTTGCTGTGCAGACTTTGTAATGCACTTCTCTTTGTAATGCTTCAGTGATTGTAGGACCAAGACTGCACCCTCCAAAGAGTGAGCCATAGGTGCCGGGCATGTGTCAACAATAACCATGACAGCAGCAACCCTTTGGGTGAAACCGGCCACCTGCATTCTGAATTCTAGAGCTAGAGTACTGACAATGTTTCTATCTTCCCAGGCAATTTGCCTTTTCAGGGGGAGTTATGTTTGAGCTAAGGGGCCTGGCAGTTCAGACTGGTTTACTAGGCTTAGCAACACCACAGAATTGCCTGGTCTTCCCTTTCCTATCTCAGATGGGGGAGAGTGATTCCAGTTTCCAGGAAATGAACTTGATGACTGAAGAGTCCCTTACCCATGCCCGTCAAGCATCCGTATCACTTCGTTGCATCGTTCCCACAAATCTCTTCCTAGGTCGCTCTGTCTCTCCCATGATCCCTTCTAAATTAATGACAGAAAGCACCAGCTTTGGTTCATGACAATCTCCATATAAACTCCCTAGGAAAACAGAGTAGGCCCCAAGGACTGGCCCCAGCATCTACTGTGGCTTTGGAGATAGCAGGGTCAGGGTTTGGGTCGTTCCACAGGACTTATACAGGCATATTTGAGAACAACAGCATGCTGAGGGGAAAGTGGGGTTTGTTTTCCTTCCTCTGAGATCTGGAGTAAGTACATGTGATTGTCATTTTCAAGAAAAGTCCTCAAGTTCCAGATACTCTACTAAGCACAACTAAGGACGCCTCTCTCCAGCCTCTTCTTGGATAAATTCCTTGGTCTTGGATTCCTTGGCATAGAAGCCATAGGGCAGAGGAACGCTGTGTAGGGTAGAAGTGACCAGAGCCACCTGGCTGAGCTACTCAGCTGATCATATCTTTCTTCCCCTACGGTGACCCATTTCCTGGTTGCTGAGCTGGCTCCTGAGCTGGCTCGGTGCCCAGAGGCCTGAAATAAGGGACAGGTGACACGATTTCCTGAGAGTTCCCTTTCTGTCATTCTCTCACTTGTACCCTAAGCTTTGTATCCCTAAATCCAGAACCAGAGACTTATTGTTACCAGGTTCTGATCCGTGGTTCTCTTTAGCCCTTCCAGCTGTGTCTGTGGTGTTGAGGAGTGCAAAGTTGGGCCATGGGACCCCACGATGAAGTTGACATCTTTAGTCCTCAAAGAGCAGGCACAACTGAAAGAGGCCTCACTCGTGTGATGTATCTGCTAAGGGTCCCATAGTGGCCGTTAGGAAGGGAAACCAAGAGGGCACAGACTTTGGCAGGAAGTGCTTAATGTGTCAGTTCCATCCTGAGACAGGGCAAAGGAGAGTGCTGCTGTTCCTGCCAGGCATGATGAGCGCTCCGACTTGGGCAGTGCTCTTTTGTCTTCTTACCGTACTTGACTTCAGAGTCCCAGTCTGAATTGGCAGTATGTCTATCAAAGGACCCAGCTTATCATTTTCCCTTCATGCTCAGGTCAAAGATCTTGGAACTCTTTCAAGAGCATTTTGCTCCTACGAATGATCAGATCCTGGATCCCCAAGTAATAGATTTCGTCCCGCTGGCTCCTGGATGGGGTGCTCTGTGGCTGCTTTTCACCACGCAGTCTGTGCAATAATGGCACAGTACCAAGAGGAGGTATATCGTGTCCCCACCCCACCCCAACATGCTGCTTCCCCTAAAAAAAAAAAAAACCGCACTTGCCCTCGTAGTCACTGTTACTTGTGCTTGTCTTCCATTTGCCTTATTTCCCTTCTATGCAGCACTCAATTCCTTGTAGTCACCCAAGCAGTTAGTAAAAAGTCCATTTGTCATCCCGAATGAGTGACATCCTCACAGTACTTGTGCCTGCCGGATCTCCCAGAATGTTCGGCTAATGACCAGTGTCATCCCAGAAAGCTGAAACAGGGTGACAGCAGCTCTGCCCCACAAAGGTTAGGTCGGTCTCCCCTCCCAGGTTGTGCATGTTTCAAAGTCCTGAGAGTTTAACAGGCTGGGGGCCTTGACTTGACTGTGGCTGTGGGGAGAGGTAAGTTGATTTCTAGAGCTTCCATAGTGGGACATCCAGACACTTCTGAGTTTCTTCTACCTCACAGAGATGGTGTGAGGCTATAGAAGGCCTCAGGATGAGGTCCCATGGCTCTTCATAAAATAACCCCAGTCTGCAAGAAGAGAAAATACAGTTAGTGCTATTTTGTGCAGCAGTTTACTGAGTTGTTCTCTGCCTCTTTCTTGGCTCCTCATGCCTCTCACTAGCTCCAGAAACCTGAAGGCGACCTGGAGCCATTCAGATGACAATGTAGAGGTACCAGGCAAACTCCTGGTATACATGCTCTGAACAAATTACTGAATTTCCAAGGAAATAGATCCCCTTTTTAAGGATGTACAAAAGTGTGTCTGCATTGATGTCTGTACTGTAAATTTCTAATTTATCACTGTATTAAAAAAAACTTGCTATTTAATTTTTGTATTAAAGGGAAATAAAGTTTTGTTTATTAAGTGGTGTGTGATGTGGTGTGTTTTTGAAGGTATATGACAGTCCCTAGGAGGCATACATGCCCAGAACTGAGAAAGAAAAGGATCAGTTTGTTTGGCAAATTGAGAAAGGCTCTTTGGCCCATGCTGGGTTTTTTATTTTTATTTTTATTTATTTATTTATTTTTTGGTTTCCCTTGTGAGATTTCTCCTGGGTCATCAAACCTCCACAATCTAAGGTCAATGAAAGCAAGTAGATCACATATTGCTTTAGACATAGCTATAGTTCTCAAGCTGTTACCCCAATGATACCTTCTCTCCCTTGGTATTTCCAAGAGTGGTCATTTTTCCTTTTGAAGTTTTAAAAACAGATTTCTTATTGCTGCTGGAACTCCAAATCTCTTACACATTGGTTCTGTTTTGTGTCTATCTCATCCTTCCAGAGTGTAGAGTCATTTTGGGCTAATTTTCCGAGGTGGGTGGTCTCTGTCCCTTTATCCAGAAAAGTCTTTGGACTAGGCAGCTATATGAGCATGGGAGGTAAGGTGTAGCTCAGTAGTAGAATGCTTGCCCAGCGCACGTGAGACTGGGCTTGATACCCAACACTGCAAAACAAAACAATACTAACAGGACATTGTCATCGTCTCCAATAATATGGACCACACAGAAAACAGGACAGCTGCCGATGTCACCGTTGGGATCATCCCTTCTTCGTTTGCTTTAAGTGCTTGCCACCTGTTAGCTGCATCTGAACACCACCCTTCTTGGGGGTGAATAAAATGCTCTGCACAAGTGTTTGGAATATTACTCTCCTTATCTGCAGATTTCTGTTATACCTTTATCTCAAACCCAAATGAAGGGAGGCATGTAATTTAAATTCTCTTCCCTGTAAGTCAGCTTGTGTTTCTCATTCCATTACCCACTTACTAAGTAGTTATGAAGTTAAGGGAAAGTCAACAAAATCTGGAATGAGTTCATACTAATCCCTTGCACTTGTAGAAACACTTTCTAATAGAAAATTCTGTGTATAACTTTGTTTTATTCCCGGGGTGTTTCTGATGTAAGTAGGGCAAGCGTTGCTTGCAGAGAGAGAAAACCAAGAGTTTCAGAGGGTGAGAGTAACCCAGTGGAGCAGACAGATGGCCAGAGGGTCTCATGTTTGGGACTTGGGATTTTATTTTTCTTCTACCTGGGATTTTTGTCTCATTTTATATTCCTGTGGTTTACATTGTGTACCCTCAAAAGATGTGTTGAAGTTCTAATCATGGATATTTGTGAGTATCACCTTATTTGGAAAAGGGGTCTTGGTAGATGCAATTAAATGAGTAGAAGCTCATATTACATTGGGGGTGTATCTTAACCCCATAACTATTGTCTGTCAAATAGAGATACACTTAGACACAGGCACAGAGGGAAATGCCACATACTTAAAGAGTTTGAAGTTCTGCAGCTATAGGTCAAGAAAGGAACATTAAAGTTTGCTAGAGGCTTCCTGAAGCAAGAAGGAGAAAGTCTTGCAGAAGGAATCATTGATTTCAGGTTTCTAGTTTCCAAACCTGTATGAGAATAAGTTTCTATTATTTTTGATTTGCCAGTAGAGATTACTTGCTATGGAGACCTTAGGGAACCGAAACAAACTCCATCCTTTGATTTCATTAATGTACAGGTTTCATTGAGACTATGTGAAGACTGGCAGGCATCCTTCTCAATACTGAGTCCTGCCTATGAGCTTCTGTTTCTTAGGGATTATAAAGCATAATCACTACAGTAAATAGTTGTATCCATAAACTGGCTACCTCTAGAGTAAACTCCCTGATCCTTGACACTCAGCTAGTTTAAAGCGAACTTGGCTGATCTCCCACCCACCTACCCCCAGTGGGAGATCTGCTCTTGGAGCCAAGACCCTAACTGGAATGCAGGCTAAGGATTTCCAGCATTTCTATGCTGAGAACTGAGTTTTCCCTTTCCCATTTTTAGCCTTCACATGCGATCATAATTTTAAAGTTGAGCTGACTCTTGACCAAGGAGGTCAGCTTCAGCCTCCTGTTTTTGGAGGTTCTGTGCACAGAAATAAACTACACTGGGAGAAGGGCTCAAACTTCTTAGCTTTCCTCTCAAAGCAGCAAAGTTGGTAGAATCGGGAG
>JADRCC010567952.1:0-14133 GCA_019843855.1 Hylomyscus alleni
TGTGTGTGTGTGTGTGTGTGTGTGTGTGTGTGTGTGTGTGTATGCACACATTTGGTCAAAGACCATTCTTGGCTTTTACTCTGTCTTTCTTCACAGGTCAGATTTATTGGGGTACAAATGCTGAACTTTGTACATGTTTGCTTTGCACATGCTGTGTCTGCTCCAGTGCTGCCTCCTGATAGGTGTCTCTCACCACAGAACACCCACTCTTACCCAAGAACAGTCGCCTCCTTCTCTCTAACTCCAAGGACTTCAGTAGGGTGTTTACTTTATTATGCTGAAATCTATTTCTTAGGCCATGCTGAAGAATTTGAAGTTAATAAGCACTCTCTTACTTTTTTGCAGTTAGAGTTTTATTCCCTAAACTAAATACTGTAAATATTCATACGCACATAATGTAGAGGTTCCCGAGCCATCCAAAACACCCAGTCACGGTTCTCTCGATGCTGATGTTCACGGGGTAAATCCTCCCTTACCCACAAAAGAGCACACAAGCTTAGACTCCAGAGGTTTTCAAATTTTGTAAAATCGTGATCCTTCAAATCTACCTTTTAATACTTTCTCTCGGTATCTAAGCATCCTAGATGTGTGAGAGAGAGATTAATTCATCTGGCAGGTACATATGAGCAGCAGCTCTGCCTGAGCACGGGGCTAAGACTTGGGGATTCTGCCATTAGCACCTCAGGGTTCCATTTTCTATGTTACCTCCTGGCATATATTACCATGAATCACACTCTGGATTATATCAGCACTATATATTATATCAGAATTGTTTTTCTCAAGACTGATTGTGCCTTTTGATAGACAAAGATAAATTGACTCTCAATAACAGCAATTTATTCAGCCACACCGCACAATTTTCCTAATGTATATTAAGAGAATAACACAATCACTTTCTACCAGTGTGACAAAATGCCTGGTCCACTTAAAGGGGGGAAAGGAGCCATATGAGATGGCAAAGCAAGTAAATGTTTTGTTCATATCTCCACTTGGTTACCTCACCTCACTGAGGATACAGGTGACAAGCAAACCTAAGGACACCAACTTCTTCCTAGATGATACAACACCAGTGACCTAACTTTGGCTTCATTCGGCTCCAAGTCTTAAAGGTCCCTCTGCCTCCCATTAGCACCTCAGCCTGATGAACAAGCCTTTGCCATTTGGTTCTTTGGGGAGCACTGAAGAACAACACCGTTTACAAATGACTTGAGACACAATGCCTGTACTTTAGAGACAGAGCTTGTGGTCTAAGAAAATGAGAGCCAAGTACTACCACAGAGTGATAGAATGTGTGCACAGGAAATGTCAGATGCTGAGGGAATGAGAGAAAGCTTCTACAAAAGAGTAGTATTTACAAGGAGCCCTAGACATGAGTTTGAGAGGGAAAAGGCCAAAGGCAAGATTTGCAGAAAGACTCCAAGCATGGCAGGTAGCCTTCCGTGAGCAGCAGCCTACCACACTAAAACCTGAAATCTCCTCTGTCATCTGGAACGAATACATGTGAAGAGGCACACACTGGCATTTCTAATGAAAGCTCTCTTGTCACCCCAACCTGTTCTTCCAAACTGTACACCAACCAAGAATTTAAAAATATTTTTTTTTTAGATTTCAAAAAGGCAAAAAAAAGACATATAAGGTATAGATTACCAATCATAAATTGTGGGGGAGGCAAATAAAGACAAGGCAGAAATTATGAAGGAGTCAATTAACAGAGTCATAGAGTCTGAGCATTATATGTGGTTGTAAAATACACTAGCTAAAATACAATTTTCTGAAAATGAGAGACAACTCCCTGTGAAGCCTGAAAACCCTAATCATAGTTTACAGGAGGGATAGTCTGAGTCTCAGTCACCACATCCCAGTCAGGGGCAAAGGTGGGTAGGTGAGAGGACCCAAAGAATAGCACTGGAAGCCATATTTGCAGGAAGCCGTTTGCCTCTGCAACAACACAGAGTATACTGTGTGATGAAGGCTGACTCTGCTTGACCAAAACATGACCAAGAGAAAACAGCCGCTACCTAGGAATACCAGTCATTTCGCAAAAGTAACAATGCCAAGCACGTGGAACATTATCATGCACTTTAATTACTTAAACTGTGTGGCCAGAATGTGTGGAGAAGACGATGAACACACCGCTAAATTCAGAAACTGGTCCAAGTATACGAAAGATGACCTCTAACGTCAGTGAGAAAGAGAGCTCATTTAATAAGTGTGTTATTGTAGCAGAGTGCTCTTCTAAAAAGTACTGCCACAATCATGCAACGTGCAGATAGAATTGCATGCGACAGACAACCTGAATGCACCCCCCGCGAGATCTAAAGAGGATCAAAACTCGTGCTCCTATCACTAGTGTCCAGGAGGATAGAAGACATCCTGGCAAACTTTTTGGTTTTTACGAACTGAGTTAAAACTTGGCCCCTTGCTCAAGCATGCAATTTTGAGGTCAGTGTAGTTCACACATGTTTACGTTTTCTGTCAATTTTAATTTCCTCTTGTGAACTTGCTTGTTCAAATCTTTGTCCACTTTTTTCAAATTTTCATGGTCTTTTTCATATTTTTATTATTTTAAGGACTTCTTTAAACTTCTGAAAAACACATCTATTATTCATTTAATGTAAGATAATTTTTCTTCTATATCACTGTTTATATTTAAATGTTATATAAAATATATAAGCTATGTCCAATTATAAGGTTTCCATGTCATACTGATCCTCTATGTGCAATTTGTCATACGTGCCTGCTTTAAATTGGGACAGTTCATCATTCTCTTCCTTTGGGATTTCAATTTTGTGTCTTTTCAAAAGGAATTTCCTAACCTTAAGTCAAGAAAATTTTTTTATTGATTTAAGTTTTATTGAATTATGATGAGAAAAATACATAATTTCAGGTTATTTGAATTTGTTAACATTTAAAAACATATTTTAAGTAAATAAAATTATATCACATTCTTTTCCCTTTTATACCTCAACTCTTCCGAAAGACCCCCCCTTCAATACCTGAAATACCTTTCTTTTTATTTTGACATATTCTTTAAAATTTATAAAATATTGTAACAATAAAAATGAGTAGTATAAAATTTGTTTGATATAAAACAATCAATTAAACCATCTTATGTAGATGTTTGTCTGCACCAATACTGAAAATACATACGTTTTTCTCAATATAAATTGTGAATAACTCCAAACATATTAGCTGTATATTTTAAAATAATACATCACTACTAGTTTTTTTAAATAAACATAAACAGATAAAGTCTTTTTGTTTGTTTGTTTTGTTTTAGTAGAGTTTAAAATCTTGGCTCTTACTGTGGTACAACCCCAAAATAAAAACAATTTTTAGACATTGGAGTTCATTGTAATAAGACTGTACTTCAATGCCCCTCAAATCACCAAAGGATTTTACCTCCCTAGTAGTTAAACTAAGAGTTGACAGTTCTGCTGTGCTAAGGAGTGAATTGTAGGCATGATTTTTGGATACAGAGTTCCTGCTATGGTCAAAGCTATTTGACTGGAGTGATTGTCTTCATTCTCAGCCCACAGAGCACGTTACATTCATTTAAGAAATGGTGTGTGTATTAAGATGGTCTATCCATGAAGTCATTCACCAACTGTTTCAATGAACAATGGTTCTGCTTGGAGGGTGGCACAGACATTAGGTGAGGGTAAGAATCTGGTTCATTGGCTGTGATGATTTTGAAAAGATTCATCTCAGAGAAAGAGTAACTCATAAAGTTCTCTTCTTCAAAACTGATGCAATAGTTACAAACACCAAGCAAAGCATTCAATCTCACTCTTTGTTGTTCTCTTATAAGCCAAGTTAATTGTTTATGTTTCTTTTGGCTGTATAAATACTTTTGAAATATGTAAGTTGTTCTGAAAACCATAGTATAGTGTAAAAACATCAAATAAACAATACTACTAATAGGGAGGCTGAGATAGGAGAAGTATGATTTCAAGACCATTATGTGGTACCCGGCAAGACACTATCAGGTACAAACAAGCAGAAAGTGTATATGGATTATATAATATTGGACTTATTTCTCCAATTACCAAATAGAGAGACCACCAGATGATAACCAACAAATTTTCAATTCCTCATACTTTTGAACTTGAATTGATTAGGATAAGTTGGTAATATTAATTTTCATGTTAAGATATATTAAGAAAAAGTAATTGTTATTTCCTGTTATTTTTCTTATTAGAGGTGGAATTATGTTTGTGTGAAAGGTTACTCTCTTGTTTCTTTTAGGGTGTAGTTTTGCTCCTTATGTTGGTGTTTTCCATCTATTATCCTTTGTAGGGCTGGATTTGTGGAAAGATATTGTGTAAATTTGGTTTTGTCATATCTTGTTTTCTCCATCTATGGTAATAGAGAGTTTTACTAGGTATAGTAGTCTGGGCTGGCATTTGTGTTCTCTTAGGGTCTGTATGATATCTGCCCCGGATCTTCTAGCTTTCATAGTCTCTGGTGCGAAGTCTGGGGTAATTCTGATAGGCATGTCTTTATAGGTTACTTGACCTTTTTCCCTTGCTGCTTTTAAAATTCTTTCTTTGTTTAGTGCATTTGGTGTTTTGATTATTATGTGATGGGAGGAATTTCTTTTCTCCAGTCTATTTTGGTCCAGTCTATTTGGAGTTCTTTAGGCTTCTTGTATGTTCATAGGCATCTCCTTCTTTAGGTTAGGGAAGTTTTCTTCTATAATTATGTTGAAGATATTTACTGGTCCATTACATTGGGAATCTTCACTCTCTTCTATACCTATTATCCTTAGGTTTGGTCTTCTCATTGTGTCTTGGATTTCCTGGATGTTTTGGGTTAGGAGCTTTTGCTTTTTGCATTTTCTTTGACTCTTGTGTCAATGTTTTCTATGGTGTCTTCTGCCCCTGAGATTCTCTCTTCTATCTCTTGTATTCTGTTGGCGATGCTTGCATCTATGACTCCTGATTTCTTTCCTAGGTTTTCTATCTCCAGGGTTGTCTTTCTTTCTGATTTCTTTATTGTTTCTATTTCCATTTTTAGATTCTAGATGGTTTTGTTCATTTCCTTCACCTGTTTGATTGTGTTTTCCTTTAATTCTTTCCTGTGATTTTTGTGTTTCCTCTTGAAGGGCTTCTAGCTGTTTACCTGTTTTCTCCTGTATTTCTTTGAGGGTGCTATTTATGTCTTTCTTAAAGTCCTGTATCATCACCATGAGAAGTGATTTTATACCTAATCTTGCTTTTCCAGTGTAATGGTGTATCCAGGACTTGCTATGGTGGGAGAATTAGGTTCTGATGATGCCAAGTAACCTTGGTTTGTATTGTTTATTTTCTTATGCTTGCCCCTCAACCCCCGCCATCTGGTTATCTCTAGTGCTACCTGCCCTTGCTAAATCTGACTGGAGCCTGTCCTTCCTGTGATCCTGGTTGTGTCAGAACTCCTCAGAGTCGAGCTGTCTCTCTGATTCTGGGATTCTGGGATCCTGAGATCCTGGGCTTGATAGAGCACCTGGGAGTACAGCAGCTTCCTCTGTGTGTTGTGGGACTGGCTATGGAACTTGAGCCCAAGAGCTGCTCAGGACACCAGCCCAGACAGACTGGAAGGAATCAGAACCACTGGGCTGGCAGAGTTCCTGTGTGTCTGGTCCTGCTGGTCCCAGTTACTCCCTGTGTTGGGACAGATGTTGGTTCCTCCTCACCTCTGATCCTGGACATGTCAGAGCGCCTAGGAGTGGACCTTCTTCTGGGTGTTGTGGGACTGGCTATGAAGCTTGTGCCCAAGGTCTGCTCAGGACACCAGCCCAGACAGCCTGGAAGGAACCTGAGTCACTCTGCTTCAAATTCTAAAATGTTTCCCCCCCTAAGGAGATTGAGGGGATGAAAAAGTTCACAGACACTACAGAAGTGAAAATATCCCATCTAAGATAGAAATGTCAACCTTTAAGTCAGTGTGAAGATCACATAAAATGTGGAACAGCTTACCATTAAATGATCAACACACAACTTAAAGCAAAATGTTCTGGAATAAAGAACATTTCATTAGCACATTTATTTCTTACAGTTCAGAAGAACCATAAAGAACACCTTTTAAATCTATAATTTAATGTATGACACTATAACACATTTCAGAAATGAGTTTTGAAGCTTACAAACCTTGTAAGGCTAACTGGCATTTTGTCACTACTTTAAAGAAAAATGCTGTCTCTACTAAGATTTCATAAAATATATAATGAAGAAAACATGATGTATGCTTAAACAAATTTGAGAATTTTATTAACACCTTAACATCATGGCATTAATGTATATGTAGCTGCAGACTTTTGAACCATTTCTTCATTTTGTCAGATAGCAAGAAAGATGCCTGAAAATGGTCTTATTTGTTCAGGCAAATTAAGTAATATCAGATCAATGAGTAGTGTGCTTACCACTAGAGAGTCTTGACTAAACAGGGACTAAAACAGCATTAGTGATGGCATGCAAATGGAATATCTCTTTAGTGGGGAGACTTGGTTCCCTAAAAAGATTTATTCAGAGTCATTGGTTCTGTTGTAATTCTTGCTTGGAAAACTTTGTACAGAAAAGAGGCCTGAAAATATTTCTCACTTTAAGCATAGAAAAGGTGGGAAGACAGGAGATGGGGGAAACATTAGAAAATGGAAAGATGAGAGACAGCTGTGACTCCCAAGAACATCCTTGCATGATTAACACTGCAGGTATAAAGGCTGAGTCTTGTTGGCTGATTGTTGTCACTGATGTGTTCAAATGATGTGCAGGAGCTAAGGGTGATGTGTGAACCATGGGAGAGGACAGCTGACTATCAAGGAGTTAGAGGAGCATAGCTCCTCTATAAATACCACATATTTAGTTTTCATGGCTTTTCTTTAAAATGTTGTCATATATACACAAATATATGTATATGTATATATGACATATATGTATATACATATAAATAGCTAAATATATATGCATATATTTATAATTTTATTTATTACCAGGGGTGGTATGCTATGGCATGTGTGAAGAGCTCAAAGGACGACTTTATACAGCTCGTTCTCTCCTTCCACCTTTACACAGATCCAGAGGTTGAACTCAGGTTGAGGGTTTACTCAGAAAGCCTTCTCACCTTCTGAGCCATCTCACAGGACCTGGAAGCATTTTTTAAATTTTCAAATGAGGCTATAAAGTGTATTGTGTATTTTTTTTTATGCTAGAACTTTTAAATGACAGTTTAAACAGACTGTAGGAAATTAGTTTGTAATGTGAGTGCTTTACAAATAATAAGTGCTAGTCTTGACCCCACTTCCTCAAGGTCAAGTATTGTATGATGTACTTTGCCTATACAACCTTATTTCATCCCCTTAACTCCCTGAAGTGAAGCCTTTTTACCCACCTTTTAAAGAGTAGACTGTGACTCTGGAAGTTTCTAGTCTACCTCCACCACAAAGGTCTTAAATGCTTCCTTAACCATGAGACTGAATTGATTGTTGATATCATTGTGGCTGAGTATATATCATGTGTAAATATTTTTCTTATCACTCTATAGATCATCATTATTTCTAAGGCAACTGATCTCAAGAAGTTATTGTAAACGTACTTAGGTTTATTATTAAATATTCTTCCATGATTTACCCATCAGATCTCATTATGCTCTTTGGCAACTTTTTTCATTGAGAAGTTCTGACCTAAACTAAAAGCCAACTTTAGTAGTGACATCTAAAGCTCATTAGATTAAATGCATATTATTAGAAGAGCACCTTATATTATACTTAAAATCTTCAAATTTGTACTAGGAAATCCATACCATGACTGATATTAATTATGAGAAGGCAAGGGGATAGAGTTGTTTTTCTTGCATGGAAAATATGGAGATGTTTGGTATGCTCCATGTGACCCCTCAGGCACCTTGGTAGGTAGGCAATAACTTTGAGATGAAATTTCCGTTTTGGCTGCAGCAATAAGCAATATAATTTCCATATCCTTGTCTGAGAAGTATGGCATCATTTGCCTTAGCATTGACCTTCATCTTAGTGCTAAACCCACCCAGTCAGTACCTAGTGAGTCTAAGAACAAAGTGTTCATTTCTGGGTACTTCCTTTATATCCCAGTTTTTGAAAAGAAATTTTTAATGTCAAAATTTTTACTGTGGGATAAAGGCATTTGCTGCTAAGCTTGGCAACTTCAATTGTTTTGATCTCTTGGATTCATGTATGGAAGGAAAGAATCAACATTTACAAGTTGTGCTCTGACTTCAGCACTCATGTTCTGACTGTGATGGCTATACATACACAAAACCACACACTCACATACAAATAAATTGACAAGTTGGGAAAATATTGTTTAATTATTAATATTAAGAAAATAATGATAATTGTGATTACTCAAATACATTTGAGGGAGGCTGATAACAAATTATCTGGGTTGGTAAACGTTTTCCTTTATATTATGTGAACCAATTTGTATATCTTGCAGTCATAATTTGTGCACATTTATATGAAATAATACAGTACATGTCACATTTGATATATAATACATTGTGGTGGTTTGAATAAGAATGGCCCACATAAGTTCATGTATCTGAACCCTTAGTCACCAGGGAGGAGAGCTTTTTGAAAGGATTATAAGGATTAAGAGGTATGGTTTTGTTGGAGGATGTGTGTCACTGGGAGTAGGCTTTAAGGTTGCAAAAGCCTACATCAGACCCGGGTGTGTTCTTTCATTCTGCTGCCTACAGATCAGAATGTTGCTCTTAGCCACTGCTCCAGTGCCATGTGTGCCACCATGCTCCTCCAACATGATGCTAGCAGACTAAACTTCTAAAATGGTAAGGAAGGTCCCAGTTAAAATGCTTTCTTTTATAAAAGTTGACTTGATCATGGTGTTCCTTCACAGCAGTAACTAAGATGTAAATATTTATATTCATTTAATTACATAAAAATATGCATTCATATAAATTTATAGATTTATATTACATGTATGCATATACATACCCACATACAGATATTTGCACATATTCCATATTAAAATGTCCATGTGTTATATCATAATATTTGTCTAAGATTATACTGAGTGTTTTCCCATCATTCATTTTCTGGCCTAAATGCTTTAAAATAAAAAACAAAAACAGAACAAACAAACAACAACAACAAAAAAAACAGTCACTGTTACAAACTGTTTACTTCTTGGGAGGACAGACAACTATAATAACCTTCAGAGCTAGATATGTTTTGGCCATAAAAGCAGCATTATTTTCTATAATTAAGTAGTCATTAGTGATAGAAAAGGGAAATGTATGTTCTCTGCTCTTCCACAAAAGCAATATAAGAGCTCCTCTACAAAAATCAAATTTTTTTTTGGAATGAAAGCTGGAGTTCCAGAGCTCTGAGGTGTAGTTCTTCTGTTGGAAAGAAATCAGGAAATTAGATTAAGAAGATGAATGATGTTAACCGAGTTTTGATTGAGAGGAAACCTCATTTGATACATAATGAGTAACCAACTTGACATTAAAGTGTCAGTATGCAGTAAGTTGCAGCAACAGTAGCAGGACTCGTGTAATTTTCTGGAAGCCAAGCTATGCATGCAGTTCTCAGGTTGACTGGGGTATGGCAATATCTGTATATATGAATTGATGGATGCTTTTTGCTTTCTCATTGCACACACTGTTTTCAGGAAAGGATTGGTTCACAGACTAATGGCCTAAAGCTGGCCCATTGTATCTGCGAGTTATGTGTGATGTCTCAGAGATCTAATCGTATGAAAGAAACTAATACACACACAGACAGATACACACACATTATTTTCAGCACATTGATGTTCACCAGATACCACTCCTTCTAAAACTATTTCTTAGGGCTGAAGAAATGATTCAAGGTTTAAGAGCTCATATACTTGGAGAGGACCCAAGTTCAGTTCCCAGCATCCATAGCTGTAATTCATTCCAGGAGAATTCTGAGTCTCTACCTTCTGTGGCCACCTGCACTTGTAATTGCATTCCCATGTGTACACACACACACACACACACACACACACACACACACACATATATATATATATATATATAATATAAAATACATTTTTTAAAGTTCACTTGTAAGAAATGTTATGCTTAGATAGGAAAGAAATCTCTTCAAAATCCTCATGAGAAAAAGGAAGAATTACTATGAAAGTCAATCAACAGCTGAGAGTATTTTTATATGTGCAAAACACTAACTATTTTAATAACACTTGCAGTCATCATACACGCTTCTGTGGTCTGGTTGATGGCAGCATTGAAGAGTAAGTGAAATGCTGGAGGAAGTTGTTAAAACCTCAGTAGACTTTTAGACTCTCAACTGACTTTCTTCCAGTTGAGCTGAGTCCATGGAGACCAGAAGGCAGCTGTGAACAGGAAGCCAGGCTTAGCAAGGTAGCAGAGGTCTTAGATAAAACAAACACATTAGGACTTCTGGGGGTGACAAAAGGAAATGAGCAAAGTCACACCACACCCATCCCAGAGGCATTCCAAAGATCAGGAAATGTAGCCACAGCGCCAGTGCCCCCAGTGACGACAATATTCTGCATAGATGGTCAAGAGGGAAGCGCAAGTAGAGCTCTATCCTTTAACTCACTTTGAGGAACTTTAATTGTTCAAAGTCATGCTCCAGAAACTCAGGGATGGGCTGTTGGGATTTAAAACTCAGCAAACACTGAAACTATGACTTACTGATGCTCGTCTTTAAGGTAGCATTTATTTAACCGGATGAGGTATTTCCTTATACACGAAGAAATCTCTGGGTCACTATTAGTAATATTATTTATGACAGAAACTGGGAAAAAAAATTAAAGACTTAGTATTTTGTCCAGAGCTTCCTCCTCACTTATCAAATGTCAATCCAAGCATTTGGAGGCTGAGCTTTTTTTTTTTTTTCTGTTACCAAATGCAGAAGGCAAGACTATGATGAGAAAATGATGAGAAACAGAATAGTTCTAGAAGACCAATAATATATATATAAATATATATTATTGTTACATCTGATTTGAACTCTAAGGTTATTGCCCTCTACTTGCTGATGGAGGCAAAAGCAAAATTGCAATAATCTAAAATAATTGAAAGTTAAGCTAGAAAATACATTGTTATTCTATATACTTGTAAGAGATAATCAGTCGTCACTCACTGTCCAGATGTTTCAGGAACGGCACAGGGAGGTCTAGTTAAAGTACAAGGAAAGACTGGCAACTAAATCAGTATCAAATTCCCAAATTAAGTTAAGCCAAGAAAGAGAGGCAATCGTGAGTTTGAGCTAGGTAGAAGGAAAAATTAATGGAAATGTATGTGAACAGTGGAAACAGCGTGTATGAGATGGCCATGAAAACTTCTTGCATAGGTCCGGTAGTCCCAGGTCTGTTGCATGTCCAAGCAGCTTGAACCTGATAATCAGAGGGATCATTATAGTTTTTCTGGTACCAGGAAGGAGGTTTGAGGAAGCTATGCTGGTCAAATATGGGGAAAGATAACTTAACTCACACATGTTAAACAGAAGTGTAAATGCATAATTCAGGGTAGTTGAAATAAGGATCTGACCAGTGATGAAAACTAGAAGAGGAAAAGAAAGAGTGAACTTATAAAACATGGATAAAGGAGGGTACTGGCAGACTGGACATGGGACTATAATGACAGGAGCAAGAGGGGACCTACGACAATCTAACCTGTGGCAACAGAAAAGCTCTTATTCCCAATAGTGATCTAAACTTCTCAGCCATTAAAGCTCTGGAAATGTGGACATAAAATCAACTGGACCTTCAACCTTTGCAGCAGTAATGAAAGAAGCCCGATCTTCAAGTGGCGCCCTGGCAGTATCTTACAATCCAAAGCAGAAGTGGATGATTTCGGGCAAAGATAGAAGCTTTCATCCCAGGAGCTAGGAAGCAAGGCAGGTCCCACAATCAAGTCCCAAACTCAAACCACCACACACCACAGACTACATCTCCAGGTATGGACAAAGGGGGATAGAACAGAGGCCCTGACTGAGAGTACTCAGGTTTGAAGGGCTTTCTCTTTCCCTTCTCAGGTTTGATACCTCTTTCTTTCTTTGTCTTGACTTACATTCCTATGGTATGTCCTCAGATCCCCTGAATTAGAGATGACCTGGTCCTCCGTCATCTCAGCCAGCTCCTGACTTAGACTGAGGATGAGAACTCGCTCCCAAACACTTCACAGAAAGCAGAAGTTACTGAGACCCCCCTGGAGACCCACAGCAAGGCCACCCTGTGTAGGTGAATTCACTTCCGCCTCCAGATTCCTATTTCAAGACCCACTTTTCCTGTCTTGGCCTTTTAGATAAGCTGTTTAAGCCGCAACGCAGGGAGGGGGAAGGGGGCGGGGATTGTTCCAGCCTTTGAGATGTGTCACAGCTGCAGCTGCCTGTGGTGACTTTCTGTGCTTCTTAGCATCTCAAGGCACTTTTAAAACTGTGATACTTGATGACCGGCTCTCATCTAGCACCTTCAAGCGGGCCCAGGGTGCTGTAGTTCTCACTCTCTGTCTCTTGGTTGGCATTCTGCTGTCGCTCAGGGTCTTAGTGTTTCCACTTCCTCCTTTGAATCGGCTCTCTTCACAAATAAAAGTTGCTTCTCATTCACCCTTCTGCCCACTCCATTCTTGGAGCCAGGGAAAGATGAGAGAAGAAGAAGCAACATCTTAATAAGAAAACATCAAACAGGGACTCCAGCAGTCCTTTCCACGGGGAGGTCTACGGAACACTTCTGGGAAACGGTGGACACACCAAAAATGGAAAAGCTGAAATACTTTTTTATATTGGCTATAATTCAAAGCAGTGATTATTGACACCCAATTCTAACTTTTATAGCCATTAAATAAGAAATGTTATCTTTGTTCTAAAGAGGTTTTTATGTAATTTAACCAAGATAAAATGCAAACGTAAATAAAATTAAATATCAATTAAATACAGAAACTAAACTGAGTTGAAAATAAAGAAATAACAGGAAGTAAGGGCAGTGGGTTAAAATGTCACAAAGAAAAAGCAGGATGCTGAACCTTTAATTATGGTGTGTGTGTGTGTGTGTGTGTGTGTGTGTGTGTGTGTTGGGGGTGGTGATGTAAAGTCAGCTGAATCTCTAATGCTGAGCTACTGAAGAGGCGGTATGGAGCAGACAGCTGCACAGGATAGCAAGTAGGAGAGGAAGCGTGACTTTAAGGTAGACAGTAGCACACAAGCCCAGAGACACTATCCAGTCAGTGAAGCAGAGGCGGCCTGAGGCCCTTTCCCCTGCTTCCTAACATAAACATCACTCTATTTTTTCCAAGTGTTTGCCAGCCATGTCCTCCAAGGCACAGAGCCCTCATCAGCACTTTCTGTTCTCTTTTTAAAATATAATAAGTCTCTTAACACTTCTTGGAAAATGCCATGTGTTTGACTTGTTAAAGAACAGTTTACAATTGGAACACTCTTTTAAAAAAAATTGAAAACAGTTACAAATGTTTTCCAATCATGCATGACCTGAACAAACAGGAGCGGCTTTGAAGGTCAGATTAGGAGCCATCCATAGTAAAACAAATGGAAGCCAGTGTACAAGCCATCCCAGTCATTTCGTAGACTGTCGAAGGAATAAGCATTCTTAGGCACTGGAGTAGAGTTCTGCAGAGCATCAGTGAAATTACAAAACAAGTATCTGAAAGCTGAGAGCAGCCAGGGACCATGAACTTGCTCTCTACCCGAATATACACTTTAACATTTAATATTATGCAACATATCAAAATGTACAGGATAAGAGCTGTTTGTATTTAATCATTATTTCATAGACGAGAAAGTCAATTGCCCTGTGTTCAAATTGCCTTAGCTGTGACATGTAAGCCACGTTATTAGACACCACAGTTACCTCTTCACAATACTTGTAAGTCACTGAGTACATTGACTGAGCCATAAAGAGTTTATTAAGTGTAGCCTTAGGAGAAATTCTTCCTGTCTGCTTAAGCAAGAACAATTGATCATCTTCCTACACCCACCAGCATTTCTGGTGTTATTTGTGATGATAAGCCCTGTGATGACTTCTGTAAAGGCTTATCAGTCACTGGTAATGTCAGGCTGTCAGTTTCCTCTTTCATTCTCTGGGGAATAAACATGTTTAGGCACTATTGATATCAGTCATTTCTTAAAACAAT
>JADRCC010567954.1:0-12009 GCA_019843855.1 Hylomyscus alleni
CTTCATCCTAGGTATGCAGGGATGGTTCAATATACAGAAATCCATCAATATAATCCACTACATAAACAAACTCAAAGAAAAAAATCATATGATCATCTCACTGGATTCTGAGAAAGCATTTGACAAAATCCAACACCCCTTCATGATAAAAGTCTTGGAAAGATCAGGAATTCAAGGTCCATAGTTAAACATAGTAAGAGCAATGTATAGCAAACCAGTAGCCAACATCAAACTAAATGGAGAGAAACTTGAAGCAATCCCACTAAAATCAGGGACTAGACAAGGCTGCCCACCCTCTCCCTACCTATTCAATATTGTACATGAAGTCCTATCCAGAGCAATTAGACAACAAAAGGAGATCAAAGGGATACAAATTGGATAGGAAGATGTCAAATTATCACTATTTGCAGATGATATGATAGAATACTTAAGTGACACCCAAAATTCCACCAGAGAACTTCTAAACCTGATAAACAACTTCAGCAAAGTAACTGGATATAAAATTAACTCAAACAAATCAGTTGCCTTCCTCTACACAAAGCATAAAAAGGCTGAGAAAGAAATTAGGGAAACAATACCCTTCACAATAGTCACAAATAATATAAAATACATTGGTGTGACTCTAATTAAGCAAGTAAAATATCTGTATTAGAAAAACTTCAAGTTTATAAAGAAGGAAATTGAAAAATATCTCAGAAGATGGAAAGATCTCCCATACTCATGGACTGGCATGATTAATATAGTAAAAATGGCCATCTTGCCAAACGCAGATTCAATGCAATCCCTATCAAAATTCCAACTCAATTCTTCACAGACTTGGACAGAGCAATTTGCAAATTCATATGGAATAACAAAAAACCTAGGATAGTGAAAACTATTCTCAACAATAGAAGAACCTCTAGTGGAATCACCATCCCCAAACTTAAGTTGTACTACAGAGCAATTGTGATAAAAACTGCATGGTATTGGTATAGTGGCAGGCAGGCAAATCAATGGAATAGAATTGAAGACTCAGAAATGTACCCAGAAAATGTCAGATCAAAAACTCTGGTGACAGCAGATGCTGGCAAGGTTGTGGAGAAAGAGGAACACTCCTTCACTGTTGTTGGAAATGCAAGCTGGTACTACCACTCTGGAAATCAGTTTGGCGGTTCCTCAGGAAACTGGGCATAGTACTACCAGAGGACCCAGCTATACCCCTCCTGGGCATATAGCCCGAAGATGTTCCAACATGTAATAAGGACACATGCTCCACTATGCTCGCAGCAGCCTTATTTATAATAGCCAGAAACTGGAAACAACCCAAATGTCCCTCAACAGAGGAATGGATACAGAAAATGTGGTACATCTACACAATGAAGTACTACTCAGCTATTCAAAACAGTGAATTTATGAAAATCTTGGGCAAATGAATGGATCTAGAGAATATCATCCTGAGTGAGGTAACCCAATCACTAAAGAACACACATGACATGCACTCTCTGATAAGTTGATATTAGCCCAGAAGCTCAGAATTCCCAAAATACAATCCACAAACCACAAGAAACTTAAGAAGGAAGAACAAAATGTGCATGCTTCCTTTCTTCTTAAAAGGGAGAACAAAATACTCATCTAAGGATTTGCAGAGACAAAGTATGGAGCAGAGAATGAAAGGACAATCCAGAGACTGCTCCACCTGGGAATCCTTTCCATATTCAATTATCAAACCCAGATACTATTGTGAATGTCAGCAAGTGCTGGCTGACAGGAGCCTGATATATCTGTCTCCTGAGAGGCTCTGACAGCACCAGACTAATTCAGAAGTAGATGCTCACAACCATCCACTGGACTGAATATAGGGTTTCCAGTGAAGGAGCTAGAGTAAGGACCCAAGGAGCTGAAGGGATTGAAGCCCCTTAAGACGAACAATATGAACTAACCAGTACCCTCAGAGCTCCCAGAGACTAATCCATCAACCCAAGAGCACATATGGTGGGACTGATGGCTCCAGCTTCATATGTAGCAGAGGATGGCCTAGTTGGTCATTAGAGGAGAGGCCTTTGGTCCTGTGAAGGTTTATGCCCCAGTGTAGGGGAATGCCAGGGCCAGGATATGGGAGAGGTTGGATTGGTGAGCAAGGGGAAGGGGGAGAAAACAGGGTTTGTTTTTTGTTTTTGTTTTTGATATTTTTGGAGGGGTAACCAGAAGAGATATCATTTGAGATGTAAATAAAGAAAATATCTAATAAAAATAAAGACATAACAAAAAATATTAAATTGTTTTAATGTCCAAACACTGAGTGTTTTTTTCTTTTTGTTTCTTCCTCCATTTCTTTCCAAACTAAAACATATATTTTAAATTTTGCTTTATTGTGATACAAATATTGCCTATGTAGAATTTAATAATTCATAAAGACCTGATGTTCTTTTTATAGATGGAGAAATTGAGGTTTTGAGCATATAAGAAGTTCTGTCTTATTTCTCACAGGAGGCTGCTAGCCCCACATCTTCTGATGCGAGCATATAGCCTATAATATGGTAACACTGTTATAAGAGGAGGTTAGGAAGCAATAGAGAGGGGACTAGCAGAGTACAGATTATCTCATCAGATAAGGGTAAAGGGAGGGCCCATGGGTGACGATGTGAAGTAAATACAGTATAGGGAAGAGATGTCAGGGAAATAGCATGGTCTAAGTGATCTGATTGGGGAAACTAGAAAGGATGCTACTTTAGAGAAGGGAGTAAATGCAGGAGAATGAGGGAGGAGAGTGAAATAAGAAGAGTGTCTAAAAAACTCCTAAGGACTCATACTATTAACTATTCGTTTCATCACACACATGCACATACACATGCACACACACATGCACACACACATGCACACACACATGCACACACACATGCACACACACACTCACAAAAAGACACAGTAGCTTTCCTCATCTAGACTGATAATCTGTCCCCTTCACTAGCCAAATACCACTTAATAAAATTTGAAGTACCAGACATGAGAAAACCTTCTTTAGTTGTTGGTCAGGGCTGTCTAAGGGACTCCCAAAACATAAAACCTGTCACTATTTCCCTTGGTTCCCTCCCAGAGGTTGAAGGTAAGTTTTTATTGCTGAAGACACCATTCACTTCTTAAACAGGGCCCAGAGGCCTCTGAGATGGAGCAGACCTTAATTTTCCATCCCTGTGGACTGGCTTTCATGGTACCAGAGGTACTACGTAAGCAACCAAAGGAGGGAGCACCCAACAATTTGATCCATCTATAATGCCTGTGCTGAACTATATCAATGACTAGTATGGCACAATAACTCTGAGGGTACGGTGGCAGACATACCCTGGCAGTACCAAGATATATCTAATTCGACTAAAAGAAACTTAGTCAACTACTCTGGGCTAGTGTAGTCATATATCTTGTAGGAAAATCTACAACCACTACTCTACAAAATCAACATAATTCCTACCTACATTCTAAACATGTTTTTATACCCACAGATAGGGGTAGTTTGTCTTCACCCCATATCAAATGAAATTTTTCTTTGCAAAAAAAATGGAGACTAATATAGAAAATCACTCCCAATGAAGATGCAGTATTTTGTAGCCCAGTTCCAATGCTTATATCTACAAAATACTCCTGAATCCAAGGCTCAGGAAACATTGTAAAGCTGGAAGCAGAAATATTTTAAGAACCAGAGAACCAGGGAATTTGCTATAGGTCTGTGTCTCCTAGTAAAGTAAGAAGCTTCATTCATAAAGTGTCACCAACATAATAACATAAGCATGAAGTGAACCAGGAAAATGACAGTAGACATGTCAAAGTAGATAGCAGAGAGCCTAGGAGGTCTCAACCCTACACGAAGAACTACAGAAAACCAAACAATGCTGAGAGGAGGAGAAATAATTTTGCCCAGAGAAGAGTACACAAACTGGTTATCCAATATCAAATAGATAGCCTTAAAAAGATATATACTGTTAAAATTATATAGAGTGAGTCAGTTGTATTTGCAAATGTATATTTATATGATGTGTATATAATAACAATTAATGAGAAAGGATATCACCATTTTGAAACACAGCAAGGAGTATTTGGAGAGAGGAAATGGAAGGGAAATAATGTACCTATAAATTCAAAAATCAAAGAAAAAATACATCCTGTATTTTAATGATGAATCTTCTGTTTATAAAACTATACAACTTCAACCTGTGTTTGGAGACATTTAGATAATACGTACTATGAAAATGTTTAACTTGTGTGTGTATAGGGTAAATCTTTAAAATCATTACAACTTTTCATAAGTTGTTCTAGTGGGAATTTAAGAACAAAGGATGAAAAGACCAGGAAGATTCATTCATGCCACATAGGTAGAATATTCTTTACAAATATATATTTGAGCTACTCCAATTCACACTTGGTAGGCAAAAGCACTGCACTGATATTAAGTGCCAGCTTGGTTTTGGATATAAAGAAGGATAATTTATAAGTATGAAAGATGAACTGACATTTATTTTCTTGAAAACCTTACTAAAAGTACGATAAAGTGCCAAGCTTAATCATCACATCACAACCAATGAAAACCAACTATAAATCTGGACAATGTAAATAAATCATTGTGTTTGGAACTTTGGTAATAGAGAACACAAAATGGCTATTCCTGGTAAAGGAAGGTTTACTAAAGGAAGCCTTTTTGCCAGGAGCAAATTCTGAACTATAATACAAGGTGCTAGAATCTAGGAGTGCAAGCTGTGTTTCCCCATCAATTGAAGAAGCTAAGGTACTACCATTGTTTGGATATAAAATGTCTTCCAAAGACTTTTATGCTAAGACATTGTCCTTAGGCTGTGACACCACTGAGATACATTTTTTGGTAACAAGTTTGTTGTGCCCAGTTGGATGGATTCTGGTCATCTGATGTTCCCTTGAACAGAATATTGACAACTTAGGGCCTCAATTTTATTCCTCAGCTGTCAGGAAATAAGCAGCTTTCCCAATAATGGGATTTGTCCATGATGATTTTAAATTTGACTGATTGAAGCATTTTTTTTTAAAGCTCATTTCCTTTCAAAGTCGAGTATCTCATTTTCACATAGGCATTGAAAGACTGTTACCTGAAAAACTGAGTCCTAGAGGCACCGGACAACTTTGGCATTATTAATAACTTTGTAGAACAGAGACTCCTAGTAAGTTCCTCATTGATTTCCATTTATGGAAACAGTGTAACACTACTATGGGTTATTAAATAGAAGCTGAACCTTCACAGGGCCAAGGGCCTCTCCTCCCGTTGATGACTGACTTGATCATCCTCTACTATACACATACTGCCAGACCCATCAGTCCAACCATGTGTACTCCTTCGTTGGTGGTTTAGTCCCTGGGAGCTCTGAGGGTACTAGTTAGTTCATATTGTTGTTCGTCCTAAGGAGCTGCAAACCCTTTATCTTCTTCTTTAACTCCTTTCTTTAACTCCTTCACTGGGGACCCTGTACTCAGTTCAATGGATGACTGTGAGTCTCTACTTCTGTATTAGTCAGGTACTGTCAGAGCCTCTCAGGAGACAGCTATATCAGGCTGTAGTGCCCTTCCTTCAGTCTCTGCTCCATAGTTAGTGTCTGCAACTCCTTCCATGGGTATTTTGTTCCCCCTTTTAAGAAGGAATGAAGTGTCCACATTTTGATCTTCCTTCTTCTTGAGTTTCTTGTGATTTGTGGATTGTACTTCTAGTATTCTGAACTTCTGAGCTAATAACCACTTATCAGAGAGTACATATCATGTGTGTTCTTTTGTGACTGGGTTACCTCACTCAGGATGATATTCTCCAGATCCACCCATTTCCCTAAGAATTTCATAAATTCATTGTTTTTAATAGCTGAGTAGTACTCCATTGTGTAGATGTACCACAATTTCTGTATCCATTTCTCTGTTGAGGGACATCTGGGTTGATTCATTTCTGGCTATTATAAATAAGGCTGCTATGAACATGGTGGAGCATGTGCCGTTATTACATGTTGGAGCATCTTCTGGGTATATGCCCAGGAGTGGTTCTGTGCCCCAGTGTAGGGGAATGCCCGGGCTGGTAAGCAGGAGAGGGTGGGGTGTCAAACAGGGGGAGGAGGGAGGGAACAGGGGTTTGTTCTTGTTGTTGTTTTTTTGTTTTTTTTTTTTTTTTTTGGAGGGGAAACTGGAAAAGGAGAAATCATATGACATGCAAATAAAGAAAATAACTAATAAAAAAAGAGAAAAAAAGGATTAACATGCTAGAAAAAGATATTAAGAAAAAGGAAACAATCTCCTGGCTATTTGGGGTATCTAAGATAAGAGATAGTGAGATTCCTTGGAAGTAAAGATGCCATGACAGATTCTACCTGTAAGCTTAATATTTGATCACTGGACTGAAACCTATGCTACACTAACCTTAACAAAGCTAAGCAGAGTTAAGTGCTCTTTTTGTTTTTCATTAATTAATTTATTTACTCACTTTACACCCTGATTGCAGCACCTCTCTCTGCTCTCCTCCCAGCCTCACCCTTCCACCCAATTCTCTCATTCCCCTTTCCCCTTCTTCTCAAAGAACCCACATGAAGACTCTACTGGCTGGTTTTGTGTGTCAACTTGACACAAGCTGGAGTTATCACACAGAAGGGAGCCTCCCTTGAAGAAATGCCTCCATGAGACAAAGATGTAAGGCATTTCTCAGTTATTGATCAAGGTTGGGAGGGTCCACTGTGAGTGGTGCCATTCCTGGGCTGGAAGTCTTGGGTTCAGAGCAAGCTAGGGTCAGCAAGCCAGTAAGCAGCATTCTTCCATGGCCTCTGCATCAGCTCCACCCTTCTGACCTGCTTGAGTTCCAGTCCTGAATTCCTTTGGTGATCAACAGCAATGTGGAAGTAAAACCTGAATAAACCCTTTCCTCCACAACCTGCTTCTTGGTCACAATGTTTGTGCAGGAATAGAAACCCTGACTAAGACAAATTGGTACCAGCATAGTGGGGTAATCTTGTGACAACCTGACCGTGTTTTAGGGAGAACTATGGAAGGACTTTGGAACTTTGAGCTAGAAGATCCGATAGGTATTAAGAGCTCTGTGGGATGTTCTGTAGAAGCTTGGAAGATAATGTTAAGAACAGTGCAAAAGATTGAGGCCTGACTTGTGAAATTTCAGAGGAAAGATTAAAAATTCTTATCAGGGTCATTGCTGTTTGGATTGTGAAGATTCTGTGGATTTGGTTATCTGGGGCTGAAGAATCAACTGTGATTAACTAGAACTACTAAAGTGAAACCTTTTTATTATTAGGACTATTGATGCTGGTTAGCTGAAACTAAGAAA
The DNA here is from genome assembly GCA_019843855.1 of Hylomyscus alleni. Lineage (NCBI taxonomy): Eukaryota > Metazoa > Chordata > Mammalia > Rodentia > Muridae > Hylomyscus > Hylomyscus alleni. The sequence continues at coordinate 7,304 of JADRCC010567954.1, forward strand.
TTAGTGATGATTAAGAAGAAACCAGCATCACTGAGGTGAAATCTTCTGGGAATTGTTTTCTAAGAGCACAAAGAGGTTGTGTTCCAGAGATAGCCATGGCTGTGCCTTGTGCTTCAGCTGGACTTGATAATGTGTAAGTTTTACCCAGGAGGTATTGGTTTTGAAGGCATGAAGGGTTCATGAACAGCAGCTGAGGCTTGACATTGTGAGAGGCTGTAGAAGGCCACTGGAAAAAGTGCAGCTTCAGTAGCAATTGACAGCCCAGTAATGAAGGGATCATGCAAAGGAGTTGAGACTTGGCACCATGAAGAGAGCCTATGAGAGGATATCAGTAAAGTCTAGTTGCAGTGGAAGACATCAGTGTTTTAGAGATGCCAGTACCAGGAGATTACTACCAAGAACATCAGCCACAGTAGAGTACAGGCATCTGGAACCTAGAAGACAAGGTGTATGCTACAGAAAGCAGAAGGCTTGGAGGAGCCCAGAAGATTGTGAGTAGATTGGACAGTTAGAGTTGATTTTGATTTTGATTGTGACTATGCCCTGATATTTTTTCCTCTTGTTGGAAGAAAGTATTTTAGTGGAGCCGACAGTTAAGAGACTTTCAATTGTAAAAAGACTTAATTTTAAAAGTGATTGGATGTTTCAAAGTGATTGAAATATTAATATGTAAGAATTTGTAAAGACTGTGGGACTTTTAAAATTATTTTGATCTTGGGGATGAATAACAAAGTAAGGATTGAGGCTTAATAGTAATGTGTTTGTATGTCAAGTTGACAAGAGGTCAATTGTATTGTCTGGTTTTGTGTGTCAACTTGACCCAAGCTGGAGTAATTACAGAGAAAGGAGCCTCCCTTGAGGAAATGCCTCCATGAGATGCAGCTGTAAGACATTTTCTCAATTAGTTATCAAGGGTGGGAGGGCCCATTGTGAGTGGTGCCATTACTGGGCTGGTAGTCTTGGCTTATTTGGGTTGCTAGTGTTAAATTTCTTGAGTTCTTCATATATTTTTCCTTCTGTCAGATAGAGGGTTGGTGGCTGCTGTTGTGTCCTATTGACAGTGTCCTTTGCCTTACAGAAACTTTTTGGTTTCATGAGGTCTCATTTGTTAGTTGTTGATCTTAGTCCCTTAACTGTCGGTGTTCTATTCAGGAAATTGTTTCCTGTACCATTGTATGCATAGCTATTGTACAGTTTCTCTCCTACTAGATTTAGTGTGTCTGGTTTTATGTTGAGGTCTTTGAGCCACTTGGATACGGATTTTGTTCAGGTTGATAGATACGGATCAATTTGGATTTTTGTACATGCAGACATCCAATTAGATCAGCAGCATTTGTAGAGGATGTCTTTATTTTTCATTGAAGAGTTGGTTTCTTTGTCAAAAACAAGTGTCTGTGGGTATGTGGGATTATTTCTTAGTTTGTGATCCAATTCCATTAATTTCTCTGTCTGGTCTTATGCCAATACCATATGGTTTTTATTACTATTGCTTTGTAATACAGCTTGAATTCAGTGATGGTGATACCTCCAGAAGTTCTTTTATTGTACAGAATGGTTTTTGCTTTCTTGGATTTTTTTTATTTTTCCACATGAAGATGAGAATTGCTCTTTTAATGTGTTTAAAGAATTGTGTTGGAATTTTGTGGGAATTGAAGTTGTGGATTGCTTTTGTTAAGGTTGTCATTTTTGCTATGTTAAAATCCATGGACATAGGATATCTTTCCTTCTTTTGATACCTTCTTCAATTTCAATCCCCAGACACTTGATGTTCTTGTCATACAGGTTTTTCACTATCTTGGTTATAGTTACAACAAGATATTTTACACTATTTGAGGCTATTGTGAAGGGTTGTTATTTTTCTAAATTATACTTTATCCTATTTTTCATTTGTATAACGAAGGGATAATGATTCTCCTGAGTTAATTTTGTATCCAGACACTTTACAGAAGGTGTTTATCAGCTGTAGGTGTTCTCTGGCAGAGTTTTGGGGGTCACTTGTGTATATTTATTTATCATCTGCAAATATCAGTATTTTGAATTCTTCCTTTTGAATTTGTATTTCCTTGATATCTTTTTGTTTTATTTCTCTAGCTAAAAATTCAAGTACTATATTGAATAGAAAGAGAGATAGATACTGGACAGCTTTTTCTTATTCCTGATTTTAATGGAATTGCTTAAAGTTTCTTTCCATTTAATTTAATATTGGCTATTATATTTCTGTATATTGTTTTTATTTTGTTAAAGTATGAGCCTTGTATTTCTGATCTCTCCAAGACTTTTATCCTGAAGGGGTGTTGAATTTCTGTCAAAGCCTTTTCAGCATCTAATGATATGCCCACAGTTTGCCCTCAGTTTATGAATATTGTAGATTATCTTAATAAATTTTCTTATTTCAAACCATCCCTGCATCACTGGGGTGAAGTCTACTTGATCATGGCAGATGATGTCTTTTATGTGTTTTTGGATTCAGTTTGTGAGTATTTTGAATATTATTGCATCAATGATCATAAGAGAAATCAGTCTGAAGTTCGAAGTTCTCTTTCTTTGTTAAGCTTTTGTGTGGTTTAGGTTATCAGGGTGAATGTAACCTCAAAGAATGTTTTAGAAATGTTCCTTCTGTTACTTTTTTCTTTTTTGAATAGTTTGAGGAGTATTAGTATTAACTCTCCTTTCCAAATCTAGCATACAGAATTTGGCTCTATAATCATCTCCCACTGGTTTGACTTGGTTGGGAGAGTTTTGATTACTGCTTCCATTTCCTTAGGTGTTATAGAACTATTTAAATAGTTTACATGATCCTGATTTAACTTTGGTAAGTGGAATCTATCAAGAAAGTCATCCATTTTGTTAACATTTTTCAATATTGTGGAGTAAAGGCTTTTGAATTAAGATCTAATGCATTTTTGGATTTCTTCACTGTCTGTTGTTATGATGTCCCACTTCTCATTTCTGATTCTGTTAATTTTTATACTGTCCCTCTCCCTTTCAGTTAGTTTGGCTAAGAGTTCATTTATCTTGTTGATTTTCTCAAAGAACCAGGCCTTGGTTTTATTGATTCTTTGTATAGTTTTCTCCCCTTCCAATTGATTGATTTTAGCCCTGAGTTTGATTGTTTTCTGCCCTCTACTACTCTTGGGTGTGGTTTGTTTTGTTTTGTTTTGTTTTGTTTTGTTTTGTTTATAGAGCTGTCAGGTATGCCATTAGGTTGCTTGTATGAGAACTCTACAGTTTATTTATGAGAGCATTTCATGCTATTCATTCCTCATAATACTGCTTTTACTTTGTCCCATAAATTTGGGTATGTTGTACCTTCATTTTCATTGAATTCTAGAATTAAATACTTCCCTGACCCAGTTGTCATTGTGTAGAAAATTGTTCGGTTTCTGTGAGTTTGTAGGCTCTCTGTTGTTCTTGAGGTCCATCATTAATCCATGGTGGTCTGATAAGATATAAGGAGTTATTAAATTATTATTTTTGTATCTGTTGTGATTTGCTTTGTGACCAAGTATATGGTCAATTTGGAAGAAGATTCCATGATCAGCTGAGAAAAAGTTATATTTCTTTGTGTTTTGGTGAAATGTACTGTAGATTTGTTAGGGCCTTTTGATTCATAATGTCTGATATTTTTATTATTTCCCTGTTTAGTACCTGTCTTGATGATCTGTCCATCGGTGAAATTAGAGTGCTGAACTCTCCTACTATTAGTGTGTGGGCTTCAATGGTAGTTTAAGATTTAGTAAAGTTTCTTTTATAAATGTGGGTGTACTTATATTTGTGGAATAGATATTCAGAATTGAGTCATTGTCTTGGTGTATTTTTCCTTTGTGTGTGAAGTGTCTGTCTCCAACTCGATTAATTTTGGCTAAAAGTGTATTTTATTATGTATTAGAATGGCTACTCCAACTTGCTTTGTGCATCCATTTGCTTAAGAAAACATTTTTCAGGACTTTACTCTGAGATAATGTTTAACATTTTTGCTGAGGTATGTTTCATGTATGCATCATAATAAAGGATTTTGTTTAAGTATTGACTCTGTTAGCTTGTGTGTTTTTATTGTGAAATTGAGACTGTTGACTTTAAGAGATATTCTGCCCAGTGACTGTTAATTTCTTTGAATTTTATGTTGGTTACGTGTGTGTGTGTGTGTGTGTGTGTGTGTGTGTGTGTGTGTGTATCCTTTTTGTTTTCTTTGTTGTTGTTGTTTTGTTGTTTGTTTTTGTTTTTGTGTGTGTATGTGTGTGGACTTATTTATTCTCCTGTTTTCTTGTGTGTAGTTAACCTCCTTTAGTTGGAGTTTTCCTTCAAGTATTTTCTATAAGGGTGGATTTGTGAGTAGATATTGCTTTAATTTTTTTTCATGGAATATCTTGTTTTCTTCATCTACAGTGATTGAAAGTTTTCCTGGGTATAGTAATCTGTGCTGATATCTGTGGTGTCTTAGATTCTGCAAGATATCTGCCTATGCTCTTGTAGCTTTTAGTCTCTGTTGAGATGCTGGGTATAATTCCAATACGTCTACCTTTATATGTGACTTGGCATTTTTCCCTTGCAGATTTTAATATTCTTTCTTTTTTCTGTCCATTTATTGTTTTGATTATTATGTGGCAGGAATATTTTGTTATCTGGTCCACGCTGGTGTTCTATAAGGTTCTTGTATGTTTATGGACATCTCTTTCTTTAGGTTGGGGAAGTTTTCTTCTATGATT